>JALPQI010001422.1:0-138592 GCA_025490895.1 Thaumatotibia leucotreta | reverse complement strand
ACACTGTGAACGTTAACGGTAAAGCAAAGGCATTGGAAGACATAGCATTTGATATAAAAATATCATTGACGTCAGAGATACCAACATCTGAGAAGACGGTAATATTCCACAGATAAACTACATTTCTGTAGTGCTACACCCGTTTTACATTTAGTTTTTAAAATTTTTGGTATTTTTTTTCTCATAAATATTCTTTCTTTCATGAATGACAGTTCGTTGAACTTGTTTTTGTGCGCACTTCGGATAGAAATGTTCTGTTTTTTTGTTAGGAGAGAGAAGAATTCGTCATTTCCTCCAGTTGATCTAGTTTCCTTTTCTTCGTTATAAATTATTGAACTATTAATATCCACTAACTTTGTTGCTGTTTGGTTCGTCCCATGAAAACAAGATGTCGAAAATATTCACACCTACTAACCAAATACGTTTGACGAATGTGGCGATAGTTAGGTTAAAAAAAGGTGGTAAACGATTTGAAATAGCATGTTACAGAAATAAAGTATTGTCGTGGAGAAATAAAGTGTAAGTTTAAAATATAATTTAATTTTAACCATAACATGATACTTCGTTCATTTATGAAGTGGTTCTATAATTATTATCTTCTGTTTATTTTCAGAGAGAAAGATATAGATGAAGTTCTACAGACACATACCGTGTTCACTAATGTTTCCAAAGGACAAGTGGCTAAGAAAGAAGATCTAGTAAAAGTGTTTGCCAAGGAAGATCTAACAGAAATATGTAAAGAAATATTGGAAAAAGGTGAACTACAAGTGTCGGACAAAGAAAGACATTCACAGATAGAGTCCTTATTTAAAGATATTGCAACAACTGTGGCTGATAAGTGTATAAATCCAGAAACCAAAAGGCCATACCCTGTCTCTATTATAGAAAAAGCAATGAAGGACATTCATTACTCTGTAAATGTTAATAAAAATGCTAAACAACAAGCTCTTGATGTAATTCAACTACTCAAGAAAGAGATTCCTCTGGAGAGAGCTCAGATGAGAGTTAGGATACTTCTTACAGGCAAAGATGCTCGGAAGACTAAAGAAAAAGTAGTAAAATACACTACTAGTGTGGAAGAAGAAAATTGGGATTCTGGAAATGCTAACATAATTTGCCTTATTGATCCGGGTAATTTCAGGGTTTTGGATGAATTAATAAGAACAGAAACTAAAGGCAGTGGGCAATTTGAATTACTAAATTTGAAAGAAATGGTGGAAGGAGAACAAGCTTTGTAATATTAATACCCGTTTATTGATTTTGTTGTTAAAGTTTAACGGATAGGAGTAATAAATTATTATAAACAATGGTTGTATTATTTAACACAACATTACATTCACTTTGCAGAGGTGCAAATAAAAAAATATTTAATTAATTATTTGTAAATCAGTAAACTTCGATACAGTCCTTGACTTATTAACAATGTAAGCAATAAATTTAATTTAATTAAAAAATATATTTGATATGACGAGTACAGATTAATAAGAAAAACTATTTGTGATAATCACTTAACCATAGACAATTATGGACAAAACACAAAGTTCAATAAAGGTATTGATACATCAGAGTAAAGTACGAGTTTAGCAACAATTACATTTTTTAATTATTAGAGGCTATTTGCCCTATTGATCGCAGATATAATTTAGTATTTATTAATATTTTTGATAACGCGGACGTTCGTTGATTGAGTTAGAGTTATATTATTAGTGTACTGATAAGATGTACCGAATCTGTTTAGTGTGTATCGGAACGTTAAAGTGAATGTACTCAGCTAGGTACTCAAATGACAAATTAAAAAGTTTTATTTTTCTTATATTGGTACGAGATTTTATTGATTGTTTTCTTTCATAAGATTTTCGGGCAGACGGCGACTGAAATTGCAAGTTACTGTGATATATTTATTTTCAATATTTTACAATTCTTATAAAAGAATTAAATGAGCAGGGATAGCGAGTTATGTCTATAAGTAATGGAAGGTACAGAACTGGGTGGCGACCAGCAATTCTGTTTGAGATGGAACAATTTTCAAGCAAATATAACTTCTCAATTCGAGGCGCTGCGCGATGATGAGGACTTCGTGGATGTCACCCTGGCGTGCGAGGGACACAGGCTGGAGGCCCACAAAGTGGTTCTTTCGGCCTGTAGTCCTTACTTCAAGGAATTATTTAAAGTAAGTCGATCTTTCACTCCCCACACTTTGATGTGTCACCATTACAATGACTCTAGTGAAAGTTGTTATGTATAAAACACTTGATCTACTTACAAATGCCATGTCTTGCGTTCCGGTTAAGTACTCGTGATTTCATTTATTTGTACCTAATTAAAAATCGCACATGAAATTTTCTAATTGGCTGATTAGCATAATAGACCATGGATTAATGTCCTTTGTTACTCCTGCAGGTTGAGCTCTGTGCGAACTCATGCTTTAATTAATGCATATTTTCACATTAGAAATCTCTTAGTTAGTGCATTTTGTTGGCTTATAATTCCAAGGAATGTAACACACTGTGAGGCTTTCATGTGGCTGAATTAGTTTGGAGTGTGATTTGAAATTCAAACCATTCATTTTATTGTCTACTTTCATGATGCCCGCATTGTTAGAGCATTGATTAAAATAAAATTAACTAGATAATTACTCCATTGGGTTTGAACTAGCTTAATATACTATCTTGTTATAAAAATGTAGTTTTGTTAATTAATAGTCAGCGGTAAAATGCCACTGCTACACAATTTTGTCTAAAAACAGCCATATTTTTATAAATGTATGATTAGAGGCATTACAGTTACTAGATCAACATACTTAAAATTTGGGTTGAATTTATTTGATACACATTTTAAATCAATATCTTAACATCTTCTATGGCACACACCCTGTATATTCACTTTGTGGGTTATCTCACTCCTTATCACATGTGCTTTCAATCCCTGATAAATTGGGATGTTTTTTATTGAAAGTTCAGTATGCATAACTGGATAATTCCACAATTTGGTATTACTATTTTTATAATAAAAAAAAATACTTAACAATAATGAGTATTTTGTATAATTACATGTAGTGCATTTTATTTTTCTTAGCTTATTATTTTTATTTGCAGCATGTATTGTTTCAACTTTACATTTTATCTCTTGTTTCATAAGTTGTTATGTAGTTGATGCTTTTAATATTTTATCTGCAAAAATTTTAAACAATTGTTTATGTTTAACAATTGATAAAGATTCTCATTAAGTCTAATTCCTTATATGTCCTATGATATCTTTAAATCTAATTATTTAAACATATTTATGAATAATTTAATTGTGCCTATATTTTGTTTTTAATCTAAAATTTAAACAATTTTGTTTTCAAATATACATAATTATATGCTATAGGTTAGTAGGCTTAGCAAAACAAAACATTTAAATAAAGGAAACAATAACTATGCTCTCTAAAAATGCATTATTGTACCTTAGTACAAAACATACAGAATTGTAAAATGTTTCACTTGAGTACTGGTAACTTGATTATACAATAACTGACATTGTTTGCAAGTTGCATTCTCTGTTTATCAGGGGTGATTAACCTAATTGTAATGACACCATGTAATCAACTGGTCCCCATTGATTTACAAATGACTGTTGCGTGTCACAAAGTTCAAAGTGCAGTTGTATCAACTTATTTATGATATGTTTCATAATCCTAATTAATTTGGAAATGAGGAATATACTGTGAATAATTAGGTAGTCATGCAAGCTCATAGATGAGAAAATCCTGAACTAAACAATAACTAATCATTTTATGGATAATGAAACACCTTTTCATTGTTAAATTTTATGACTAAACATTTGTGGTTGATTCAGCATTATGGAGCATTTTAGTCATAGTTCATTAATTAACAATCTAAGCCAAATTTCAATTTTTTTTTAATATGAAATATAGCCCTTTGAATAGTGATAGTCTAGAGTTGAGAGATTGGTATGCATAATACATACTATACTAAATACAGTGGTATAAAAATCGGTGCAAGATATAATAATCTTCATAAAATAATAAACAGTGTTATAAATTATTACTATTTTTGTAATCATTATTTTAATCTTTGTTTATAAACAATGATCAATTGGAATTAAGTCATTTGGATCAATGACCCCTTGAACTGAGATAAAACAACCATGTTGTAAATATTCCTTGACCATGACTTAATACCATAGGTCTAGCCTCAACTAAGTAACTATAATATCAATTATTATATATGGTTTCTCGCACATTACAAGAGACAAATAAGAAAATTACAACACCAGATAAATTATTTTTCCATACACAAAGTTAAAAGTATACAAAATTTGAATGCCCAAAAACTAGCAATCCTTGAGCATAGTAATAGGACAAACTTGACAAACCAGATATAATCAGTTTATACTAGTTATGATTAAGTAGATATTAGTATCTAAAATATAATTATCAATAGGGAGTGAGGATAACAGGCCTTTCTTTTAATGGTTGACACAATCTTATCTCAAATTAAAATCATCACAATATTGATCAGTTCGTATTTTTTTTCTTTAAATATGTTATGGGCTTATTGGGGAGTTATGCAACAAACACAAAGATAATATGGTTGTTATTTTTGTAACACAGTTCATTGAAAGTATTCCTCGAATAACCTGAGAGGAACTACCCCAAAGAGTGTTTCAGTCAGGTTGTGTTTTTAATGAACTGTAATACTTAATGTTTTCTTGTGGTAGTGTATTTTTATCATAAATAATTGTAAATTGCACAAACAATCCCACTCATGCATTAGAGGCCTGTGTACAGATCGCAGTGAGATACATCTTTATCACTGAGATCTGTGGCCTAAAACACAAAACCTTACAAGCCTACAATTCTACAAAATTGTCCACTTTTTGTATGGGAATTTATACAATTTTGTAGAATTGTATTCTTGTAAAGTTTTGTGTGATAGGCCACTGAACTGAACTGCTATGAACAAAAACTTGTATATTTTATTTATTTGGTAGCAAGTATGGTTTTTCATCAGAAGTACATTCCTTTTTCAGTACATTGTCTAAAACAAATGTTTAATTTACTATCACACAGCTTGGTATGACAAAAATGTATTTCACAAAATTTTCTCATATCAAACTGATGGATGATCTTATTTGTACCATTATTACTTAGCTGTATGACCTCATTGTTCTATTGAACAGATTAATTGAGAGTTTTGTTCAAGCAAATCTACTATTTTAGTATCACACCTCACCCTCCCTAACTTCAGTTCTACGTTACTGCTAATAATAATATAATACCTTGTAATTGCATTTGTACAAATTTAACTCATGACTGTTTGTTGTTATAGCATTGTAGACGCTTTGGTATATTACTGTAAGTCTATTATGTAATTTATTAAATAAATAAATAAATAAATAATAGTAAGGTTTACTATCAAATTATGACAGTACAAGAGTCGAGACATACAATGCTAACATAGACAAACAATACGTTTGTAAACACACAATCAATACCACTACGTATGCAATTCCAAACTCTCGGTAATTTACCATTGCCTTGGCGCGTTTTATAATTTCGTACAACTATAACAGCGACATCTAGTATTAATTAAACATGTAATGTAGACAAAATAGAAATCGAACGGTTTGTTCCAGAACAACCCATGTCCGCACCCTATAATATTCATGCGCGACTGCGAGGTGTCGCACGTGCGCGCGTTGCTGCAATTCATGTACGCGGGGCAGGTCAACATCGCGCAGGCCCAGCTGACGGCGTTCCTGCGCACCGCCGACGCGCTCCAGATCCGCGGCTTGACTGATTGCTCGCAGCACAACGACAAGGTACTAAGAATGAGCTTCCGCGCGAAGTTTGACCACTAGAGTAGAGAATATTGTTTTTTCCTAGTGGCTGACATTTAACATTGTTGTTTTCTTTGCAGAAAGTGAATCGAAAATCTCCTCCTTCCCAACTCCGTAATTTGCTCAGCGCCAAGCCGTCACAGTCTACCTCCTCCTCCAAAGCCGCAAGCCAAACCGTCGACGCGTCAGCCGACGACCAAGACAAGGTCGCCACTCGCCGCTCCACCATCAATTCTCCCGATACTGCCAGAAACAATCTCACTGATGAAGCTCCTTCCCAAACGTCTAGTCAAATGAGGCCTAATAATGATGACTATAACGAAACCTGCACATACCCGACCATACGGGTGAAAACTGATCTCGAAGCTACCGATGTCAAGACCGAAGAAAACGACATTCTCATGGACCCGGGAGGCTCGGACCGACCCGACGTAAAGTGTCAAGATTTCAACGCGTCCGATCTTTTAGAACCAAAAATGGAAGTCATGGAACAGGAGGCCAGCGACGAGGAGCGCTCCAGTTTCCCGCAGATTTATTACAACGAGAACAATACGCTCGCGAACCCCTTCGCGACCCTGCAAGGTCAGCACCTACAATCTTTATCATGTAACATGTCAATACTTAATATCGGACGCATCTAACAGTTTCCTTTTGTCCTCAGGAAACATGGATCTCATGGGCGGAATGAACGCCGACCTCCGGGACGACAGCGCGGAAGGTAAATATTGTCATATCTGTTATCACTTTCACGTCATTATCACACGCACACGTCGACTCGGACAGCCGCGCCCCCGGCGAACCTTTAGCTCGTAGTAGAGGAGGCGGTCGGGTAGGCAAGGCGCGCGGGTGCGGGTGTCGGGCGACGGCTGGCCGCGGCGTCGCCCGTCGCCGGCGGGCGACGCGGGGGCCGGCAGTGCGAACGTGGTGTTGTTGGCAGCCGGAGCCGGCGTGCGCTGCGCGCGGTGCGGCCGCCGGTACAGCAACGCGTCCAACCTGCGCCAGCACGTGCGGCTCATCCACGAGGCGCAGCCCGTGGCCTGCGCGACGTGCGGGCGCTGCTTCAAGACGCCGCTGTACCTGCGCCGCCACACGCTGGCGCAGCACCTGGGCCGGCCGCAGCCCGCCGGCAAGAGCCCGCCGCCGCTCGTCGCCCGGCCCGCGCCGCAGCGCTTCCCCATGTAGCCTCCGCGAGGGGACCCGAGCGAGAGATGCCCGACCGCCGACCGAGACCGCTCCTCACTACGCGCTAGATCCGCCCGACTTTTCCTACTTCACTGAAACCATCTTTTAATTTCTTTCGCACGTCCGCTCATACTCCATTTTGTGTCGAGGGGCGTATCGCATCTCTCGCTCCGGGCTTATAGATGTGACTTTGAGGTCGTAATGAAGACTGTCAGTAGATTTATCTAGTCTGTGATCGGAGTGTCGCCGGGGGCCTATCTGCCGTCACACCTTTCCGCTTATTGCGTGCCTTTCGATAAATATACCGAGTGCCAGATGTAGGTCGCTTTGGCGAGTCCCCGTCGGTTGATCCGTTAATTTGAGAAAATTCCATAACCGTAATAGCTATATTTGATTCGGCCGCGCTTATTCAGAGTCGGACCTTGCGGTGACGATTATGTTGTTTACCGGGAAGTACTCTCGGGAACAATGCGATGAGTCACGGAACGGACTAACGGGGCCTCGTTAAAGGGAATACACAAGTACCTTCCTTTCTGACAATAGACTGATTGTTGTTAAGCATTTGTTGCGACCGGTGCTGATTTTACATGAACATAGGTTATTTACATGTTACAATGTACATACATTATACATACACGTTATCCACAAATTGCCCGCCGCTTGCCGCCGCATCTAGGAGTAAATGAGGTGTATTTTCGTAATAGAGAGTAATTTTTTGTACGCGCGCCGGCAGGCTGCGAGCAGTCCGTTTTCCTTGTCGAGTCCGCGAACTGCTGTAGTTCTCCGGAGATACATTATATTCACCAACAGCAATAGTGATATTTTTATACACAATAGATTTTATCTTTACACGATGTTATTGTTGAGTGATTGGACGGCTCCCGGTTAATAGTTTGTAAAGTGTCAGATGAAAATGATCATTAAATGTCTTCAAATTCATATATTGTCTAGAAGAACATAATAATTAATTATTTAATATTAGTAACGATTTATAGTCAAACATTATAGTTTGCCATAGTTCTCTGAAACGCGCTGGGCCGCGTTTTTCACGTAAGGAGGACAGCTAACAAGAGATGTAGAGTAGTAAACAATATACACTTATTTTTGTAAGTAGCTTTTTAGTTTTGATTTTTTATAGTCGCGTTTTAAGGTGATAAAATTTGCCATGATATCACATCTAGTCATTTCCCAGCAAAAGCATTTAGACGAGCGTTTGTTTGAAGGTATCTATGATTAGGGTTGTGAATTACAATATTAGTTTATCATTTTAAAATTATAGTAAAGGATATCTGAATAGAGGTGTGATCTCAAAGTGACTATTTCATACGATGATCTCTAAATTTCCATTTGCATTTATTTTAAACTATATAATCTTAAAGTTATATTTGAAAATCTAATTGAATCCAAAAAATAATCCTAGATTATATTGATTGCAATAAAATAAATTATTCTTGAAATTTAATCGCTTATATTAATCTATTAGTAAGGTAATTTGAAAAAGCACTTTCGAATTTCAATAATTTTAATCCAATTACTAAGTTAAGACGCAGTGCAGCTTTTATAATCGATCGAACAAGTAATATATGTAATGTTTAGAAAACGATCTCTTCGCACTGCTGAGTTTAATTAGTCATTTTCGGAATTAGGAATTTTATCATTACGATGTTTATTAATATAAATTATAATAATATTATTACACCGTCGGAATTCATATGAACTATCGTATTTGTTTTATCATAGTTGTTTACGCCATAGCCGTTGGCCTTAATGGCCCTCGTTGCAATATCTTATTTAAGACCTCTGTAACACGATGCAATTTATAAGGATACAGTTTACTTGTTACATTACATACAGACACACACAATAGCTAAATAATACATTTTTCTTACATGATTACAATGACAGATACTGTTTTTGCGATGTATAATCTTTAATCATAAAATTAACACCGGGATTTTCTACATTGTAACCATGTAAGACGAAACGCAATATAAATCCATAGTTTTATTTCTATATACAACATATTTTTGTTGTTTTACTGTAGAACTGTTAATTTTAGGTTGTATATATCGTTCATCATTATGTACATAAATTATTGTAATTTTTTACTAAATATCAGAAAATAAAGTTCTACAATGACTTAAGTTTTTAGTTGTAAACGTCAACACATTACTTGTCATTCTTTAAATTATGCTTTCCGATGCCATAGGTACGTACACTTTATTAAGTTTTATTCGTTTACTTTAGTTAGGCGAAGCATATGATCAGGATTCATAATTGACACGGGTTTTAAATTAATAATGCAACTATGTGATTGGGTAATTCCCGTCAAATATAATGTGGTCATTTGCGTCGCTACATATTAATTTATAATTTCGGTGACGTGGTAGTTAAACGCTATGGTCAAGTGTTCAGCCCATTTCCAAACGAGTTTTCAACCAAATCCCCGTTTACTCGTATTCCGCAGTATCTTCAATACATTAATTACCTTCTACATTATATATAGAAACTAAAAGCTATTTCGCGCCGGAATAGATAACGAGCCTGTCACACAAAGAGGCTAATTTAATGATCACAATCATTGGTATAATAACTATCACGTGACACTAAAGTTTGGCCGAAAAGATGAGAATTATACTATTGTTTAGATCTTAGTGTAACACGATAAGTTTTTAGTTGAACATACAGGTATCCGACCAACTTTTTCTAAATTCTTATAACTATGGTTGAACATTTTACAATTATGAAATATGTTCAACCACAGTTTTAAGAATCACTTAAGGTGCATTCAGACCAAACGAGCATTCGCTATTCTATCCCCCACTCTAAGAAATCAACGAATTACGTTTTGTGTAACGATCGAATTTCGTAGAGTAGGGAGTTAGAATAGCGAATGCTCGTTTGGTCTGAATGCATCTTTAGGTATGGCAAATTATATTTAATAGGTCGATTGAAATGTAGGTAGGTACATATTTAAGAACAAAAACCTAAATTCACGAATGTGGTTTGAAAGTTAGTCATATAAACTATATGCGTTACTTCCTAACGCAAAAACCTGACGTTACATTTTAGTTTAATTTTTTACTTTACTTCATTAAAGCCTTTAACTATGTACCTTTTTTTATAAATCGACCCTAATTATACATATATAATAGAATCTTATGGGAGGAGATAAGTTACTATTACATAATATATTAAAACATTTAAACCTTAAGATATAATTCTCATCTTTGGAGCTGACTGTAATGATGCACAATATACAAATTTACGTCTTCCTGGGCCAGAAATTCATTTTTGATAGCGATTCACACTCAGCCGCAAGTGATCCAAACCTGTCAAAGGGAAGACTTAAATTTGTTACCGTGGTGATAAAGACTGATCGCATGTTTAAGGTCCTGTTTATAAATTTCCGCGATTTATGCTACCAACATTAGACCATTGAATTTAAAACTCATTTACACCATGACAAATTGCCTTAGTGGGAAGTTCCCGTGCTAAATAAAAATATTGTAGTTTAGTTGAATATGGCATATTACTCAGTGTCAACTTATCCTTAGTGTACGACCTGAGTACCGAGCGTGGAGCGGCGCCTGCAACGGCTCGTGGAGCGTTTAAGGGATTTTATCGGCGTGCAATAAGCCCAGTCGATTACGTTTCCGTTTGTTTAAGGCACTAGTCCCACCGCGAGCGAGTAAAAAAGCCGATACTATTAAAACGAACAAAAGATAAGTGCTCCCGTGTAAATGAAAGAGACACAGGGATGTTCATGCGAGGTTACTCGCTTAGCTATGATGAATGTCAATCTTTTGTTCTCACGCGAGCGCTTATCTTTTAATCGTTTCTATAGCCAATACCTCATAGCTTACTTCCTCGCGGCGGGACCGGCGGCCCTGCCGTGAACTTCGAAATCCGCAAATTTCGAAGATTTGTCCCTATCACTCTAATGACACCTTCGTTGGAGTGACAGAGACAAATCCTCGAAATTTACGAATTTCGAAGTTCGCGGCGACATAGATGTCACGCCGCACGCTCCGCTCGAGCGTCTACTCAAGCCTTACACTTACGCGTACTCACAATAAACAGGACCTAAACGCTTAATTCAAAATTTGCTGAGACATTCTCCACCACGTCTGTTAGTGTGTCTGGTAATGTGTGATGATTTGTCAGCGGGCCGGTGGGACGGGCGCCGGAACCGGCCGGTGCCGGACGCCGTGTGGCTCGAGCAGCATCGGCGCGCGCTGCCATTTGTGCTAAAGCGAGAGAACGAGAGAGGCGCCGTTGCACCACGTCTGGTAAATATCATTATTTTGATCCGGTTAGCACTTACCATTGTCGATAAGTTATCATCCATTATTTACGTCATACCAAATTCTTGATTTTTTTACCCCTCGCTCCCCCCATGTCAAACTTCGTCACAATTGACTACACCCTCCCCGCTTAGTCTGATGTAACATTTAGATTTTTAGTTTAGGAAGGTAAAAATTACAACATCTCTTTGAAACTAACTTTTTATTAGGATTGCTTAAAATGATTTATAAAATTAAAGAAATAAATACTAAAAACTTACCCCCTTATTCATAAACGTTTGTTAACTTAAAAAGCCGCTAATAATTGTTTGTCCCTTTTGCTCTTATGGACACATTGTTAAGAACGAAAGGGACAAACAATTATTAGCGACTTGTTAAGTTAGCAGACGTTTATGAATAAGGGATATTCTTCCTCCGTACAAAAATTTTGGATCCACTCTTTCATGTTCATGTATTCATGTATGTGAGGATTGTGATGTCACAAACATGGGACTCCTCCCTCCCCCCTGTCACAATACGTCACATTTTGTGGACCCCGTCCGTCCCCCTTTAGGTGTGATGTAATTAATGGATGATCCCTAACGGACACGGCCTGGCCACGACTTTGCTAGTGACGGCATTGAACAACTTCATATGTTGAAGCGAGAGACGGATATAGACTCTCGTACGTATAGCTTTCCGCCTCGCCGGTCGCCTTACGGCCTGGCCTCGACTTTGCGCGACCAGCGACGGTGGTGAGCGACTTTATTTGTTGGAGGGAGAGGCCTACATTGGAATTCCCTCTCGCTTGTATGGTTTTCCGCCCCGCCGGTCGCCTAAGACTGATGTCGTGGCCAAGGCTATATATGTGTCATGGACTGCTACAGCCGACAGCTACTTGTTTGCTGTGAATGTCCATGATATGATTGTTTAATGTGGTCATTTGTATAGCCATGCACTTACGAAAGTTCATGCATTTTTTTAAATAAATTGTATATACATTTTGCTGTGCTTCGTTTGGCGTTCATAAAGCTATGATATTGGTATGATAGGAAAATCGCAATGTATGAGCATTTTTTGTGCTGAGCAATGAGCAAGCGGGAGAGTAATAGGTTTATAAGAGTTGTCAGGTTGTGCTGTGATTAAATGCTGAATTTGTCTGTTTTGATTTGTCTTAATGTCATGCTTGTTGCTATTCTTGTATTTAAAGGGTACCCTGCACTAAGGCCGCGAGTGGTAGCGCTAGTGGTTATTTGTTACTTGGCATAATAAAATCTCTGTAACTTCCCAAAACTATCGAAAAGGTTTAGAACAGAGTTTATAAAATTACACACTTACACATACATCGAAAATGATTATGAATAGTATACATTAGAGGTTATTGGAAATGACCCTAACAACTGTCCTTAGACATGAGGACGTATCAGGTAAATATTCTATAAAAACAAGACTTACGCCAGTATTTTCGTTACCACTGATAAAGTAATTCTTATCAGTGATTTTCTAAGTGAACTATATAATACGGAATCTAAAATTGTGCGACGTCCGACACGCTATTGGCAGTTTTTTTCGTATCATGCTGTTTTCTAATACGCTCATAGCTTTATTTGCTCAACTAACTGTAACGTCTTTAATTAAAGTCGAGAGTTACTGGCAGTTATTTTAACGCTTCTTTTAGATAAACTACTGAAATATGCCGCACTTACACGAGTTTACCCCTTTATTTATGTGAATTATTCACCAGTTTCGTAATTTTCGTGTGAGTAAATTTTCTCGTCTCTTGATAACATGTCCAACATAACCCCGTTTCGGGTGGTCTGATAACAAGTAATGGTACACATTAATCCAATTCATGAGATGACGCCGTCTGGCGGTACAAGTACCATGGCCTTATCTCACTAGTCAGTAAAATTACCCAATGTTTGAAGCCATTTTATTGCGGTGATATGCAAAGTCATGTATCACAAATGTAGTATTCTTGGACTATTCCTCTTATCAGTACATGTTCAAGCAAAAATTGTAATTAAATGTTATTTTAATGTATGGACAGAATCGTAAGTAGTATAATAAATAACAGGATTACGTTGTTAATAGTAAATTAACTACCTATAGCTTAATTGATAACATAATTAGGATATGCAATGAGGTTTTACAATTGAAAGCCAGATTCAACTTGATTTTTCGCTACACACAAAAGAATACACAAACCCATATAACGACTTATTTCTTAATGAACTTCTTTACTGAAGCCCATGTCTTCGTAAACCGTTAGTTCCATTTTCACATGGTTCCATCTCGTTCGGCGATGCGATGTAGGTACCTATAATAGTAATATTTGCGGCGCGATATGGGAGCATGAACCTAGCTTGTGCCTGATTGCAGTCATGGGTCGGAAGCTAAGGACAAAGTTCTTTCCCTACGTTATCGCTTCTCTAAATAGTGCGCAGATAGCTCGCTTCAAACTATAGTGTGTTCTCTTCTCACACAGCTAACCCTGTGGCATAGATTACGCTTGTTTTTCGGTGGGAGAGGTCAAAGCTAAGCCAGTTTCCACCGGTACTAACTAAATTTAATTTGTATAATTAATTATGTTTTCAAAATTCTGTATACCTACGTAAGAAATCTTTGAAGAGGACTCAGATTTAATATCTAACAGATATCTAACTTTTATCACCTCTCTAGCGAGTCTGGCGGAAAATTAGCCTGGTATTTACAGTTCCTTATAATGTTACTGTGTAATGCAAAATAACTATTCACTGTTCACATAATATATTATAATATACGGTACTTTTAAAGATAATTATCTTGAAAAGTACCGTGAAGGTTTTTAATTAAACATGCTTTATGACTAAGTAAATAGTATCGGAAATAATAACTTCGATGGAAAGTCTGTAGCACTTAAACATTGGAAGCGTTATCATGATGGATGGTATCTGCCGTATTTATTGTTGAAGGAAAAGCCTATGTCTGAAAAAACAAAATCTTATTTTATTTCGTCTTAAATATGACGAGTTTTGTATAAAGATCCCAGCAAATTGGGTTCTATTGTAAACAATGTTTGATTAAAACCACATGATTTATGCACTTTAACTGACTGACCCACGTTAATTGACTGGAGGTGTACTAAGTACCTACCTATTTAAACTGAGCAAACATAATAATTAGGCAATTGTTAATTTCCGTGTTAATTGCGCGCTCATAAAAAACGTTATCACAATATCATGCCCTTATGAACGCCAACTCATCATCAAACATCACATTGAGATAGGTTGTATAACTAGTGCGACAAATTATCAAAGGGTCACCCGAGCGATGAAGATAAACATTTTTGTTCAGATAAAACTGGGCGAGGGAGTGGAGATTCGCGAGGAACTGCTCCGAGGGGTGAAGTGGGGGGACTACAGGAAGGTTACTCGAGGCTTAGCAGCGGCGTTATTCTCGCCGATAGAGCTCGCGACTTGTTCCGTTACGGGGCAGCGCTGGTCGCGGGCAGGGCAGGAGTCCCGGCCTACTAAGCCGCCGCTGGACCGGCGCCGCGTGCACGCGCTCATCTCGTACGTCAGCCGCCACTTCCCCGACGTGGAGGTGTCCCGCATCAAGCAGGTGCTCGCGTACAAGTGCAAGGAGAACTGCGCTGCGCTTAGGATGCGAACTGCGAGGTACGTTGGTTCGAGTTGTGTTACACACAAAGGAATACTCAGGTTGCGATTCGTGACGACGTATCGATTTACTATTAATTAGTAGCGCTAGCGCTATGAACTTCCCATGCAGAAAAATTGTGTAAGACGACAGACTGTTGCAACTGAGTCCTATCACATTTCCCGAATAAATATATCCACCGGACAACATTTCGAGCTATCCTTTTCCCCAGGCATATAAAAGAAAGGGACAGTTGAAATTTCTTTGACAGATATATGTACTTTATTCGGGTATTATGAAACTGGCCGTAAGGCGCATATTATATTACTGCAGATAATACATATCAAGGCTCACGTCTTACATAAATTGACCTAGTCAAATTGTCAGCCTCCGTCGCTTAGTTGATAGTACCTAACCCTGCCTACAAAGTAGGTGCTTCCGGGTTCAAATCCCAGCGAGGGCATTATTTATTTGTATCTTTATCACAATTTGTCTTATTTTGTAGTGTCCACAACTTGAGCCTTATTTTTTACCGGTAATAACATGTCATACAACGAAATCTGTAAAAATATCTGTCAAGACCTTATTAAGAGCAAACTTAAGAACATATCGCATGTTTTGTGGCCTTCGGGGTAGATATAAGATCTTAAGGTAAAAGTATCAGTGCTCGACACTGCACTAGTATTCGACAGGAGCACTTTCTGTACAAATTATAATTATAAGGATTAAATTTGAACAACTAAGATTTTTCAAAAATTTTAACTCACTTTGACTTGAAGTTTCCTTGTAGAATATTAGTACAGAGTCCAGCATTTACTTTTTACTTTATTAATTGTAGTGTTCAAAAAGTAAGAAAAGCCGCGGAATTTCTCATAAGAATGAAATAATGAAATATCTCTAGTTTTGGGAAATTATATTACCGCAGTAATATTGTACACTTTCTCTCAGCTCAATGATAGTCCGTTACAACCTAGTATTCCTTTGTTATTAGAATTACAAGAGAAGAGTTGAGATAGAATATCAGCCTTTCTCGTTTAACCATCCTTTAAGTATCTTGTAACCAAGTAAACTTGTATTTTTAATTGATGATGATGATATTCTATTTTAACTCTGATCTCTCTTGAAAGCATGTTTTGGGATGGTAGTAATTTCATTTTATATTCGCCACGTCTCACAAATATCAACTTAAATGGTTACTTTAAGTACATGAGGGATTCATCACAATCAAATCGAAAACACATTCAGATCCCAATTAAGTGAAATATCGAACAAACAAGACCATTAATTAACTCCCATAAATAACCATAATTATCAATAATAGACGCCCCGCATGCAATCATCGAATACCTACATCTGTTTCACATAGCATTGTTAGTAAACATGAGAAAGTACAATGGCTTCTCACTGAGATTGATCCTGGTCAGTGAATTGTATTCCAATGGCGAAATATACTTCGTTATCGTAACATTCTGGTAGGGGTCGTTGGATGTCTCTTTATCTTCGCGGGCACGCAAAGAACACTATAAGAACGGGCTTGTTAACTGACATCTAGTCGCCTTTAGCAGAGACTACCAAGCAATATAGACTGTTTATTGTCTACAATATCGCGTCCTGGGTCATTGTTGTAGATGGCGCCACTAAGAGTTGTCTTAGGATTTATAGCATAGCGCAATATATTTTAATACTGTTAAATTACTCGTTGCTCTTTTAAGTGGCTGAGACTTTACTTGTGGCGCCATCTTCTAACAAAAGTGTGACTTGCCATTTTGAATGAAGATGAAAAGTCTTTATTACTTATGTGTCTCTTGCCTTTACTTAATAATAAATAGCCTTATCATTCTGTATTCGCAGTCAGCTATACGCAGCATTTTTTGGAACATGTAACTTTTAAATTGGTTACAGAATCAATTATACAGGGTGACTGAAGCATGGCTCAGTATTACAATAAATACTGCCATCTAGTTTATTATTTTGACAATTGTCACGCTCTTGTCGGTCGATAAACTGTCGGTTATCAAGCACCATACAAGCCATGTTTATCACATGAGTCAGGCCCCGTCTCAGGCACCCAGCCCATACGATACAACTATCATGAGAGTTCAAGGTCAAATCTTGTCGTCACTTAACACGTGCTATACCACAGACTACCACCGATAAATTGATCCGGTCAAAAGGACCAAAAAAACAGATTAATGTTTTATATTGGTCAATTATTGGTTATCCGTTTAGGGACACATTCCGTTCTTTATTAATTAAAATAAATGTTTTATTAATATACGAGGAGAGAGGGCGTCCAAAAAACTCCAAATCGTAAGAGATTTTGTTGTTGAAAATATTTTTCCTACTTTTTCCTCACCAAAACATACTGAATACACCTTTAAACAGAAAACCGTTATGTATACAACCTGTATAAATACTCTACACGAGTCAAGTCGAGTAATTAGGTTAGTCGTTTTCCCTGTGCCACTCTTTTCGAGATATTATGTTTTATAATTATTGTAAGATATCAATGAAATTGGATGTGTGTTTATTCTAAAATAATTCAATTAAAAGTAATAAAACAAAAATAGAAAATCGCCTAAAATATAGCTTTTAATATCAAAGACTAGCTTTTATTTGCCTTTTTTGTAATAAACACCTTGCTAGACTATTATAAATAAGAACCGCATTAGTTTTCAAAACTACAATTTATAGAGACTAGCTTGAATACTTCCCATATTTGATCGAGACACATCACATCACACGCACCTAACAAAATCATAGCAGCCACCCAGCTTAGTTGATAAAGTGTCTTGAAGCAATGGAGTATTACGCCCCCTGGTTTGTGGTGTTACTCAAATCACTCAAGATAAACCACAAGGTTATCAGTCACCATGGAAGCCATGGTTATCACATGAGTCAGCCTGTCTGGGCGTCTCAACCCCATCTATCCAGTTCAAGATCAATGGTAGTCATATTGCATACGTCACAGAACTTCTATAATCTTTTACCACTAGATAAACAAATTTGTAATTCATGCTATAATTATTTAATATGAACCTTATCTATGCGGTGACGTAAGTACCTACCGTAACATGAGCATAATCAACAACTATTTTAGGGCTGGTTTTTCAATACTCAATAAAAATTTCCGTCATCCACCGCCTATTCATCCTTAGTAGCTGTTTACAAGCTTTCTGACATCTAAATAGGTACATTTTTCTGTTCTAAACGCTGCCACGTTTGACTATACCAAGATATCTTAAGTCCGTATTTTAGTCAAAAGTTATTGTATCCTATAGGATTGCTTCATTTTTAATCAAGGAAATAGCAGTATACGTCAGAAAACGTGCACATTTAGGTGAGAAATTTGTTTACTAGATAAAGCCATACAATGATCAGTGATCGATCACTATCATATTCTCAAGCCAAGAAACAACCAGCAACATCTCATCTCATACAATATGAATTAAAGAGAAATATATGAGTCTTGCTTGCCACTTTGCTATCTGTTGAACCAAGTACCTATCGCCGAATCCTCTAAAGGTGCGGTTAAACTAAAAGAGCATTCGCTGTTCTAACCTCCCACTCTACGAAATTCGATCGGTACACAAAACGTGATTGGTTGATTTCGTAGAACGGGCGCTTGAACAGCGAATGCTCTTTTGGTTTAAACGCACCTTCAACTGAACGACACAAACTAGTAGTACCAGACGAGGAAGCTGTGTTATCTATCGCACGATAATAGGCTTAGTAGACTAGTTCTTGCTCCAATTTTTGTTGTTTTTACATACAAATAAAGTAAATAAACCGCCAGAAAGCAGTCGCTAAACATTCAAATCATGCTTATCACATGAGTCAGTCTCAGGTAGCTTACACAATACAAGTATCAATCTATGAGTTCAAGTTCAGCTCTCTTTTAATGTTAAACAAATTCTGTCTGGTGCTGTATTTTTAATGTACGAATATTTCAAGTCTGTAATGATATACAGAAAGTCGGGAGACTGAATTCAGTTGCTTTCTCGTTTATGTTTTTATTAGGCTTTCGAAAGTTCTAGCTGCAAACGTATGCCTATGCTTAAAATATTTATCAGCAGTCATACTTACATAAAACAGTAATATTTTTATGAATAGTAAATTACGGAAAAACATTTAGGTTATTTTGCGTTCCATTACAGCATATTATACAGGGTGTAAGTCTAATACGGGCGAAGCTCTTAAGGGGTGTTAGTTTACGACATAATAAGTACATTCAAATAACTTTTACTTAAAATCAGAGCAACAAAATTTTCCATACAAAATAATTCGGCGCGCAATGTAAAGCAACATACGCGAGTTAAGCACTCGTTGACAGCTAATTTCAAAAGCAGATGACATAACTGACAAATCAACAATAACAAATGTTCGTACCTACATTGCTGCTCCGATAATCTTAAAAAAATACTGTGGGGTCTAAATTAAGAGTAACTTTAAAAAAACCTTGTAATCCATGATTACACTAATGAATCCCATGCCTGGTTTAATTGATCGCCCGTATTAGATTTACACACTGTATAATATGAGTAAGGTCATACGAGGCAAATGCAACTGTGTGGTAAATGCAACTAATTAAAAATTCTCTTAATCTTAAGGGTTTCGTGAAAAGATCCTACCTACTATGCTGCGTTTGATAAATCAAACCATATTTTATCCTTCAAAAGTTCTTAGAAATAGATTTTAGAAGAGAAATTAAATTAGTTGCATTTACCTCGCATGACCTTACCTAATATAAACCTGAAAATATTCAAATTATAAGTAGCATTCCATATACTCCTCCACAAAACACTATACTCTGAATAAGTAGGATATTTTTTAAAAGATCTACAAATACGAGTACGATGTACGAAACTAGCTATTGTCGTCCGCTTTGGACCAGTAATGGATATTTGGGAAAGGAGTGTTAAGTTAAAAAACGTGCGGGTTAGTCACGCTCCGATGGTTACCTATCTTTTATTATTTAATTCTCTGTAAATTTCAATTCGACATTCAGTTCCAACAATAGTTCTTGAGCCTGTTGACATACAGCAGGACTTTGTATAAATGCATACGCATTTTGCACGTATTAGAATTATTTACTCAATGCGTAAAACATCCACAACGTTTTGTATTTCAAATTTCTATTTGCTATAGCTATCTCAAAATGATTATGGAAGTCATAGGAAAATAATTTGAATACAATAGATAAAAAGCGGTTCTCCATTATTGAATGAGGGGTGAATCAACTTCTCGTCTAGTAACCCAGACGGCCGAGTTTACATTGTTGTCTATGCCAAGGGGAAACAACAAAACAAGACTTCCATGGTGAATATCGAATGCACACATTGATTTACAATGTTTAGACAGTGGTCGTTGAACTTTTAAGACAAAGAGCTATAAACAGCAGTCCAAACAAAACTATATATATTAAATATTATTTAAAAGAACGTATATGCTTCCAAAGATATCATACGAAAAAAAACAGCGACGTGCTTAGAAAAAAAACTAATCATACCTAATGTATAATAATCATAAACAGGAATGAAAAACATATTTACAAATACTTACCCATAATGAAACATCATCAATCAAAAATCGCAAAGACTCTACACGATAAAATCTGGCCACGCGAGATCTTTTCGTTTATCTTTGTAATCACTTGTAATTTTGAAGGCGCATATTTTTGTAGTAGGTAATATGCAGGCAATTCAACCATAGAAAAACAATTAAAGTAAATAGACTTTTAGAAACCCGTGGGACCATCCATGGTCTATAGTTTTTTTTGCCACTCTCCAAACGAGATTTTAAGCCCGCATATCGGGAAAAATGAAAAATCAACCTTCCCTGGAATAAATGATAGTAATATTAACTTACATTACAAATACGACGACAAAAATATATAAAATAACGCTTCTTATAAGGTTAAGTCAGATACGAATATTGTAAAGTGTTTTTGCTGCATTTGTTGTGTAAATTATTGTTAGAAACGTAGCGATTCATCAGCATTTTAATAATAATGCGGTATCCGGTGTTCTGGCCAATTTACCGTAAAAACAAAGGTTCAATCATCCCAGCATGCATACATTGGCAATCTACAGATCGTACTCGCATGCGCCACTCGAGACAGTAATACAATTTGAAGTAGGCTGTCGAATTGTTTCAGCGAGTCGACCAACTTCACACTGACGCCGATTAAAAATAAATTAATGTCCACCCCAGGGATGAAAATATTCCACCCGGATATCTACTCATGTAAATTAAACTTTCCGAACAGGAGAGATGAAAACCAATTTTACGTTCCGTTTACGACTTCTTATAGTATACATATGTATACAAAATATCATTAACATACTTTGTAGTATAAAATAGTGTATCTGCGCTTCAAGAATTGCGACTGTTAGGAACGTAGCTATTCACTAGCACCTTATATTTGGTAACCTCGTGCCTTTCGTAAACTCTCTGGAGTCTAGAGTGCTTAAAAACATAGGTTCAATCATCCCAGCATGCATACATTGGCAATCTACAGATCGTACTCGCATGCGCCACTCGAGGCAGTAATACAATTTGAAGTAGGCTGTCGAATTGTTTCAGCGAGTCGACCAACTTCATGCTGACGGCGGCGGCGCGGCCCCCGCCCTGCGAGCTCGATGCGCCCGCCACTCGCGTCTACCCCCACTAGTGAGTACATTGTATAATAAACAAACCCCGGATGACGGGAGTAAAAATGCACCTGTCACTAGTGCTTAGTTAAATATCGACTATTCTATCGACATCTATACCAATATTTTATGAATTAGAAATGTATTGATCAATATTATGTGTAAAAAAAAATTGATCAATAGTAGTTTATGAAACCGTACGTAATCAGAGGCATTGCGATCTAAAATTGATAAACAATAATATATGTCAATAATACCTAGTACCATAGGACAGTTACAAAACCGTAATTAAAGACTAAAAACCAGCTTGACTATCGTTTAAAAGTTCAAAGTGCACTTGTCTTGTTAAGATTGCTTTTACATTCTCAAGGCGAAATTATTCACTAGAAATATCAAAATGTGTTGACTAAAAAAGTTGGTGTTTTAATTTTAAAAATCGTTTGTAATTCGATATCTGGAAAAGAAGTGGAACTACTAGGGAAACATAATAAGTATAACCTATAAATTTCGAATAAAAAAAATATTCAAAAGGATGTCGATAGAATAGGTGGATATTTCATTAAGCACTAGTGAAAAGTTAATTTTTGCTCCCATCGTCCGGGCTATGATAATAAACAATAACAATAAACAATAAATATCTTGGGACATCTTACACAAATCAACGATATATATAATAGATAGATACATATAGATACTTAAATACATAGACAGCCATGACTGAGGAACAAATATTTGTGATAAATAAAATACACAAAGAATGCCCTCGCCGGGATTTGAACCCGGAACCTCCAGCTTCGTAGGCAGGGTCACTACCAACTAGGCTACGGAGGCTGCCAAATGACTGGCTGTATATTTTGAGTACAGGCGCACATTTCTCGAACGTTACTAGACTAATAATTATACCTATTTTACTAGAAGGACTGAGCGATTGTCAAAATGAAACATCGACATAACTGTTATCTATAAGTCTTAAAGTAGGTAATACTTTAAAAACAATAATAATTTGCCGTACAGGTATGTTACGAAAATGCAAATAATATTCAAAACGACATATAATTTATCTTCTATCGTGTGTGGGTACGGATCAAACCCAAAATGAATATTAAAGAATAATGCAAAAAAAAAATATAGGTACGTACTGCATTTTTTGGTTACCTGACTTCAAAGTTAGCATGTTATTGAGAATACTCATCGCATCGATAACCATTAAGTATTGACGTTTCATTTACTTAAATCCCTCGATTATGCTGGAAAAATATCTAGGTATCTTAACTGTCAAATCGTATCTATGAGATGCCATGACAACAGACTAATAATATTAGTTGCATGCATTCAAGAAATGTGGTCCTGGTGATGCTTTTTTACGCTAGAGTGCGAGAAATGGTTCATTTTTGTCAGGTCCAACATTCAGAGGGCCATCTGTAGTCTGTATTGAAAAACGTTGTACGATAGATACTCGTGTGAAAAGGAAATTCGTAACACGTGTCGATTTAAAACACTCCTTTCTGTAGTGTTTATGTGTCACCACTCGTTTCGAACTTAATGTTTTTCGCACTAGTAATGTACTATTGTCAAAAATGTAATGAAATGTTGACGTTACGTACGTCAAATTGGTCCCGGACCGGACGTACCATGCGGCTGGTTCGATGATGGAACTTGATATTTAATATAATTTCATAAATACTTTTTAACCGTAAAAAAATCAAAATTAACAAACTTATTAAAATTGTTTGCGTTACCAGACAAAGACTGTTAGTTTTTAGTAAAACGTCCCACTTTGTCGCTTACCATAAAGACGAGATTTCCTTGTATCTTCATATGAATAAACTGACAAAGCGGCTTTATGGCAAACGACAAAGTGGGATGTTTTACTAAACTCACTCACAAATAGTGTCGGTGTTAAAGCTAACCCCTTTACTATGTTCTAATCTAAGACGTTATGTGAATATACCTACAATACGGTTCATTGAGTTGTGCAATACTAAAATTCTATGTTTCCGCTCTTGAAAAAGCTCCTCATATACGGAGCGAAACATGTCGAACATTTTCGACTTAAAAACGTGTGTAACCCGCGTGAAATATAATTTTCCCCTCACTAGCTGGTAAAGCACAGGTAACAACGCATCTTATTCACTTGTGAGGCAAAGTAATCTCTAATTCCTATGGCTCACTACTGCCTAGTATAAGTGGATCTCTATGACCGCAGCAGTAAACATGCGCAATCGGAGCTCACAAGTTAAATTGGTTAATTCTCATTGGCGACTTTGTAAGCCATTGGCTATATTTAAGTACCTACCGATTCCTATGGCCCACTACTGCCTAATATAAGTGGACCTGTATGACCGTAGTAAACATGCGCAATCGGAGCTCACATGTTAAATTGGTCAATTCTCATTGGTGACTTTGTAAGCCATTGGCTATATTTAAGTATCAGGAGTAACTTCAGTAACTCTACGACATGTTTCGACATAAAGTTTTAAACGGTTTTTTTAAGTTAATTTACATTTGGATGAGATTTGTAATCATATTTCCTCGCGATAGTGAGGGGAGAAAAGTTGTATTACACTTGGCGGCAAAGTTTGTTCAACTCTCGTGCCTTGAAACCTTCGCAATGCTCAAGATTCCAGTTTTTTTTTGGAATCTTTGGCTAGCTCAGGTCTCAATATTGGCACGACATTTAAACAACAACTTTGCCCCCTTGTATGATATTAGTACATTTCCTAACTTTTATTTAAATTACTAACTTAGTTTTAATTAATTTGTATTTGACATTGAATTTATTTGTTTTAGTAATTGTTATGAAAAGGTGATTGGTGTTTTGAAGTTTAAGAATGTTTATGGTTTTTTATATATCTGACTAGTATGTAAGCGCATTGGTGTATACTGTCATGCTTATGTATGCTTAAATAAATGAAATGAAACTAGTGCGGGAAAACTTTTTTTCGGCGTTTAAAAAAAGTTTTTGCACGTGTAAGGGACGATTTTTTTCATAACAAGTGCGTCAAAAAGAGAAAGTACCGCGCGCGTAGCGTGCGTAAAGTTCGTTTTTGCGCACTAGTTAGGAAAATAATTATTTAGTATGAATGAGTCTCAAGAGCCTTTTGTGATTAAAAGAGTTTTATATATGTCTAGCAAGACGGGTTTTGAATTTGACTGAAGATGTGACCAATTTCAAACCTAAGCTACTAAGCAACTTTGTCGCTTTAACTATTAGATAATTACTATTTCAGGGCGACAAGATAAATGAACTGATTATTTATGACACAGTCGAAAACACACAATTATCTATGTGACGCAACGTCATTCGTAGTCAAATTCACGTTTATTCTTAGATTACAACTCTTATTATCAGTAATATTGCTATTGCTACTTATGACTATAAAGTGCCCATTTATGACACAATAGTAATCACTATTATTTTTAACCTGCCAATTAATAATTTATTTCTAGCAAAGTTTTCATAATGCGAAGTAATACTTTATTTTCTCGGTTTAACGAAAACAAAACTTAACGTCACTTTCTTGTGTAACATAATTACGCATTTGGCTTAGGCCAGCCGTACACCTGTAAGTTCTTACGTAAGTTACGGGGACGGGGCTATACTAAGGAATGACATAGTGATATTCACCTCCCATTCCTTAGTATAACTCCGTCCCTTTAACTTACGTAAGAACTTACAGGTGTACGGCTGGCTAGATTCCACCTGTGAGTTCTTACGTTACATAATTTGTTTTATGAATTCTCTATGATTGACCACGTTAATGCGATTTAAAATTAGGGTATGGCTGTTAAAAGACGTTGATCTCTATAATCATCCTTAAGAAAAAATCGAAAGCAATACAATTTGTGAAAAATATTACAAGCAGGGTCGCGTTTTATAAAGTTACAATTTACAATTTCGCTGTTTGCCTCTCTTTTTAGCCAATATGTGAGTGCGTTAGAGAGGCAAACAGCGAAATTGTAAATTGTAACTTTATAAAACGCGGCCCAGTCCTACAAAAACTGAGCTTTGTTACTAAATAAGAATCTAAGCCTATTTCTGCTTCATTGTTGAGTAAGGCCATATTGAAAGTAGTGTAAAAACGCTACAAAATAAAAAATTTGGGCGAAATTCGTAAAATCGCCCGACACACAATTTTGAAATGGCAAGAAATACTAAAATACAGGTGTTAACCGAATAAATTATACCTCAAAAAAATACTAAAGAGTTACACTTTCAGAAAATAATTGTTTCTGTATGCTGAGTGATTTCTAAGTGGGTCATTCCCGAAATTTTCAGTGTGAGCTACGTACGTAAGTTGTAGGGACGGAGCTGTACTAAGGCATGAGAGGTGAATATCGCTATCTTAATAAATATAAATTCAAGTTTCAATTATTTTCAAGCGATATTATGTAAACAGCAAACCCTATTCGTGATATATTAGTGATATACGCGTGGATTGTCAACGCGCTACAGAATGGGCGCGTGAAGCATGGCGTTAATAACATAATAATAACATTTGTAAGTTTGTCCGAAAGACTAATATCTTATCAGGCTATGGTGTGTCTGACACACACCATTCACGCTTCTTTTACCTCGTTATTAGCCTTGATAACGTTCAAAGACAACAAGTACGAGTATACCGTGCTACGAACATAAAATACAAACATTAAATAGTCAGGGTCTTTCACACACTAAGAACAGATAGAACATGGACGTCAAACGCTATACAAAATTGCATTTTAAAATCGAGTCGGGCCCCCCTTCAATGGGTAGATATGTCAGCATCTGAAGTTGTGAATTTTTATATTATATTGGTTTATGCTAACCTAACCCGCTATTTCAAAATAGTTGTGATTAGTCCATCAAAGTTTTGATTGGCTATATTCTATTTGGATTTGTCAAAGATTTTGCACGGACAAGACAAAGATGTATTTCTCATTTAGATTTGTGAGTTGTGCCAGCCATGCACAGAAACTTAACTTTACCTAAACTTATTGTTCTATATTTTTATATATGAACTCGACGCGGGGGCTACTTCAAAAATAAGTAAGGAAACCCTTAACTTTCGAATATGGTCGTGACCAGAGATCGTACGATTTCCAGCATTTTTGGTGCAATGTAGTTCAATTAAGGGATACGGTGTAAGTTATTTATAAGGAGATAGTTACAACGTATTATTACTCGTTTCGACTTAAAATGACCCTTGGATTCCTTTAACTAAACTTCTAGGGTTTTTGGTGAAATGTAGTTTAGTTAAAGGAATCCAGGGGTCAATTTTTAGCTGTAACGTGTCATAACACGTTGTAACCTAAAGATGAACCTTAACTCGCTATCCTCTCGAATAACTTACTTCACATCCCTGAATTGAACTACACTGCACCAAAAATACTGGAAATTGTACGATGTCTGGTCGTGACACACCTGTCAAACTAAATAGGAAATACCCTAATGCTTGCCTAATGCTTAATATTAATGTATCTATCTACTGCCACAGCCATAACTGAAAAACGATTTTTTGATCAGCCATCATATACAACTCTGTTTCATTAACTTGACGCATGGCATTGATGACGTCAAGTGAAGCGGACGGAGCCTCGCATTCCACAAATGCGTCCAGTTAAAGTATTATTGTAGCCCGGTATAGATAGGTCGTGCATTTTCCCCAGGCAATCAACCCACCAAAATAAAATTTAAAGTGACAGTTGTAAATAAATGATAGATAGATATACGACGGAGATAGACGACTACAAAATCATATTCATATTGATTATGATATAGTACCTAGGCGACGAACCTTTGATTAGCAACTCAAAAACATGCGTTTTCCCAAAAAGCTACATAGATTTTACACCCTAGAAAATCAGTATACAACATTCGCTAGAGCCATTTCCAAGATCCCGATTTCTGATATCCAATAGATATTTAGATTAGATATCTACAAAAATAGGTCGTTTAAAGGTTTAAGATAATGCTTAGCTAACGGTCCGCCAATTATTATCTACTTTGATATTTAAAGGGCCAATCATTGCGTAATTTACCCTGAGTGTTCTCGACATTCTACAGAATTTTCTACCTTTACGTGGTAGCCAAAAAATAAGTGCATTCCCATATCGTGAGGTGTTGGGTCTCAGAATAGATTTCCTTTGAGGTTTTTAGAAGTTTCCGTTTTTTTAATACGTACCTACATAGAACTACTACTTATGAAACTTGAACTTATATTTAAAAAAATCCCATTATTCTGCTTAACCTCAATGGCAGCGGAAATGCACTTATTCTTTGGCTACCACGTAAAGGTAGAATATTCTGTAGAATGTCGAGAACACTCAGGGTAAATTATGTATATTTAGCTTGTAACCACTCTCGAGCATAGGCTTCCTTTTAACTACGTCACTTTTCCTATAGGGAATTGAAGCTTAATTTATTGTTTTTAAAATAACCTATAACCTAAGTACGAACGTGAATGAATTCATTGACACCACTTTTATCAAAATCGACTCAATTGTTATGACGCGACGATAGAACACACGACAAAAACATACTATTTTAGGTACTTAGGTACTTGCGTACGCTAGTAAAAAAGATACCTATTAGTCATGTGTCCATCCATTTACTTAGATGTGACTTATTGTTAGGTCGGAAAGGATGTTTCTAAAATGAATGGCAGTGTTTTTCGTAAATTCCGATTGTCGACCAATTCGTCGTCGAAGTAGTAAAACAGTACTACATTGAGACCGTTCAAGTTAAATATGGAGAAGTATTTTCTCTATTTTGCACAAATAATGTCAAAAATTCGTTCAGAAGTGGAGGCTGGTATCGTTTGTATAACGTGCGAAAAACTATCACACTATGTAACTCATGGGTTATCTCCCTACCGTCGCAGTTTATTGTTTATTTTAGAAAATATTAGGTATTTTTGAAAGAACTAATAGACGAACTGACTATATTTTTATGCAATAATCCTATTCGGAAAATGTATTGTGACATATTCATTGTTTTTTAGGTTTACCGGACATTTTGATGAGATAGCAACAAATTAAAGAAAATCCGCGATTCCTTTATTTACGTATTTCGCCACATAACGTAATAGTTATCGTATCAATCGTTTGTGAGATAACACTGTAGATTATATTTATGACTATTTTCATTGCTTTTAGTACAAGTAGATTATAGTTGCGATGGGACCGATATCATCAAATCAATCCACGCACTGTACCTAAAGCAAAAAGGATCATAAGTATTAAAATTACTGAAATAATAATCTTAAAGATTAAGATGTCTATCGAGTTTATCATTTGAAATGTTCCACTAGTTTTTCTGCGAGGGGAAAACATCGTAAGGATACCTGCATTACTCCGTGAATGAAGTCGCCAACCCACTTTGCGCTAGCGTGCGCCTACCTAAAGCCCAAATCAAGTTGTATCGTATCGCCCATTTTACACAACACATGACCACCCGCTGATAATCCTGTATTGGCCATGGCTCAGTCACAGTATGACCACGTATCTAAGATAGACGTATGAAATCGTGACGTTTAGTTGCGTTGGAATATAGGTACAGGATGTTTTAAATAGATATTACTGATTAAATTGTACATAACATTTTGGTATTTTTAGGGTTCCGTAGCCAAAATGGCAAAAACGGAACCCTTATAGATTCGTCATGTCCGTCTGTCCGTCTGTCCGTCTGTCACAGCCAATTTACTCGGAAACTATAAATGCTACAGTAACGAAATTTGGTAAGGATATGTATTGTATGAACCGCTACAGGAATGTGATACTAAATTGTAAAAAAAACCATTTGGGTGGGGGCCCTCCATACATGTAACTGAGGGATAGAATTTTTTTTTTAGTTGTACATAAGCGTGTGGGGTATTAATAGAAAGGTCTTTGAAAATGATATGAAGGTTTATACATCACATTTTTTTTAAGCAAATCGTTTTCGAGATATCAGGTCTCAAAGTCTGAAAAATGTGTCCCCCCCCGTCTATTTTTTAAACTACGCGATATAAAATTCTGAAAAAAATATATGTTATGCACATTCATAAACTCTATCAACGATTTTTGGTTTGATATCCTATAGTTTTTGAGGTAGGTTGATTTAACTGTATTTTTTTAATAATAAATTGATAATGGTACGGAACCCTTTGCGCGCGAGTCCGACTCGCACTTGGCCGGTTTTTTTAGCCCTGGATGCAGTAAACTTGATTAGTTATCTTTAAAACTACTTATCTTAAAATTACACTACCTCATTATTACATTTTAGTACTGAATATATAGATATCTTGGTACATCTTACACAAATCGACTTAGTCCCACGGTAAGCTCAATTAAGACTCGTGATGTGGATAATAAGCGACGGTACATATAATAGATATATATAGATACTTAAATACATAGGCAGCCACGATCAAGGAACAAAATATTTTTCATAAATAAATACACAAGAGATACAAGACTGTCCGTATATTTCATAAGTTGACAACCAAAAATTAATACTTAAGTAACAAACACCTACTTGAAATAAAACTCTTATATCAGTTCCCATTCAGTAAGAACATACATCGTTGCTAAGAGTAGTGACAGTTATTAACGATAGACAATTTTGGTTATCAACCGATGATTTCAAGTAACGGTAAAAACGATTAAAAGTCATCGCAGTGTTCAGATTTCTCTATAATCATGTGATATTGCCAGACATTGAAGTAATTAATATTCTGCAATGTTGTCCTTTTGCTTATACAAGGATAAATAAATAAATAAAGCAGCTTATTCTCAAGCGGAATGTCTAAGTATTACGAGTATTTAGTAATTCTAAGTATTACTTTCGAAGTGAAAAATGCTATCTTAAATAACGTCACATTTATTACACATCTCTTTCTGCGGGCTCACTTTAATAAAAGTATGTAGTTAGTTCTATAACAGCTTGTAAGCTAATACAATATTACAGCTACTTAATATTGTGTAAAATTATTCTACCCTAATCCATTCAAAGTAACTGCTGAAACAGCCTGTATGTTTGTGTTATGTTATGAATAACGATAATGGTATTGTTTATGGTTGGAGATAAAATATTCACCAGTCACATTAATTTACACGTGTTTACAAAACATTCCCAATTTCAATGGCTTTTAATCTTACCATGCACTACGCACATACGATTTCGAAAAAAAATTATAGTAATTTGTTGCAAATGCAAATAGGTACTTGATATAATTATGTCGGGTCGTGGTGTGGAGAGAGCATTGCCCTCACCAATTAACTGTTTAGGTGGTAGGGTAGGTAGATTTCACGATATAAGTACAAACATTTAATTTTGATTACAAATAATATTTCACTTTAAAATAAATCTATTTATTTCATTGAATAAAAATGTACCATATTGCACTGTCAGTCTTGCAAGTCTTGCTAGTTATTAGCAGGTCTAGCCAAGATGTCATTAAGTAATAATTGTAATAAATGTATCAGAAATTTAGATACGTACAAAAAAGTCACGTGGCCGTTCCCATACATTAAAATTTGTGATCACGTAACTTATCGCTTATCGTATACGATTGCAGAATTGTATCTCGGCTAGGCCTGCAGAAGTTTACATGCAAGTTCAGAAATTGCAGCATTGATCTGACATGCTATGATATGAACTATATTTTATAAACAGTTAGAATCTACGATTGTTGGAAAGTGTTTAAGGTGTGAAATCGAATTGAAGATCAAAAATGTAAACAAATGGGATACCACCACAAAAAAATAATCACGAGAGGGGGTAATCTAAAATGTATGTATGTATGTATGTAAATTCTTTATTGCACACAAATAAAACAGGTAAAAAAATACACAACAATTCAAAAAGGTACAAGGGCGAACTTATCCCTGTAAGGGATCTCTTCCAGTTAACCTTTGAGCAAAAGAGAGAACTATATGAAACAAGAGATAGACAAACAAACGTGTACAGTGCGTGATTTGAATGACTACTGTAAATATACTATATTACCTACTATGCTTAATTCGTACATAAACTACACATATAGTTATAATGTAAAATACATATACTACATATCTATAAATAAAATAAAATACTCAACCATTTCACAAACTGTCGGAGAGCCACAACTTCTTCAGACCGTTCTTGAGTGACGTTACAGACTGAGCCTGTCTGAGGGACAGCGGCAACCCATTCCATAATTTCACAGCACGCACCAAAAAAGATCTAGAGTAAGTTCGAGACTTATTACACGGTAAAGCAAGAGTGAGGTTAGCACTTGAACGTAAACGGTGATTACTGACGTCAGCTAAATAAAGAAATCTTTCAGAAAGGTAAGGAGGCGAAGAAGGATTGAAAAGTACGTTAAAAAGCAAGGACAGGACATGTACATCTCTGCGACGGCGGATCGGAAGCCAGCCAAGTTGAGAACGAAATTGAGAAACATGATCGTATTTACGTAAGCCAAAAATATATCTGATGCACACATTCTGCAAACGTTCGAGCTTATCGAGCAGCTCCTCCCTCAGGTCCAGGAAAGCAATATCTCCATAATCTAGCAGTGGGAGCAAGAGAGACTGCGCAAGGGTAATTTTCGTTTGAAATGGGAGAAAGTTTTGTAGACGTCTCAACGAATGAAGAGATGCAAACACCTTTCGGCTAATTTCCGCCACATGGGGTGTCCAGGAAAGCGTCTGATCCATGGTAATACCCAGATTTCGCACAGTCGATGAGAATGGGATAGGTGTCTCACCAAAATAAATGTCCGGAACCGTCATGTCTGAGAGCTTAGTTATATAGTAAGGACTACCAATAACAATTGCTTGCGATTTCTTCGCATTCACTTTCAATCCATAATTACGGGCCCAACAACGAATTAATTCTAAATCCCCATTTATGTCGTTAACTAAACTAGTAAAATTTTCAATACTAGCCGCTGAATAAATCTGCAGGTCATCCGCATATAAGTGATAAGACGAATTAAGTGACCTGGTGATACCATTAATAAAAATTGAGAATAGAAGCGGAGAAAGGACACCACCCTGCGGCACGCCAGCGGAGAGTTCACACCAGTCCGAGAACTGGTCGTCAACCCTCACACGCTGACGCCTACCAATAAGGTAGTTGCGAAACCATGACAGAGTCGTTTCAGAAAAATTTAGAGTCCGGAGTATACTGAGAAGTAGGTCGAAGTTAACAGTGTTGAAAGCACTACTGAAGTCAAGGAGAACTAAGATAGTGAGCTTTTTATGCTCAATATAATGGCGAATGTCATCGGTGACTTTAACTAAGGCGGTGACTGTGCTATGCCCGGGGCGGAAACCAGACTGGAAGGGATTTAACAGGGAATGCATATTAAGATGAGATAGGAGACGGCGATTAACAAAATGTTCCATAACTTTAGACAAAATAGGGAGAATGGAGATGGGACGGTATTGAGAAAAATCGACAGGATTAGAGGTTTTGGGTAGTGGGATAACGTGGGCATTCTTCCAGGATGCAGGAAATGTACCCGTGGATAAAGAGAAGTTAATAATAAAAGAGAGGATGGGAGCAATGGAATCCGCCACAAGCATGAGCATGTCCAAACCCAGGCTATCCTCACCGACAGCCTTCGTCTTAATGGACTTTAGGATGGCAAGCGTATCTTGCGGCGAAATATCACCAGGTTCAAAGTGAGGCAAATCAGGGTGTATGTTATTGGCAAGAAGTGAGAGTGTTGCTTGTTTAATAGAAGGATCGAGAATTACTGGAGAAGTACTGAAGTGGTTATTGATTGCATTTAAGTCAAAGGTGTTTGGAGGATTAAATTGAGCTTTGCCCACCCCAAGTGATTTTAGGAATTTCCACAGTTTCGCGGGAGGACAATCTTCTATGGACTGGTGGATGTAGCGCCGTCTTGCACTCCTACAGACTTTATTACAGCGGTTTCGTAAAGAATAATACCTATTAAGCTTCTCCTCTGATGGATCATGTCGTGACTTAACGCGAGCTCTATCGCGCTTAGCCATGAGCTCCCTAATATCCGGCGTGAGCCAAAAAACAAAAAAATCATTCAAATACTTATAAAAAATGCGTATTTACCGTCACTGACGGTACGTAGAACTTTAAATACTTTAAATTTTTTTAATATAAAACATTAAGCGAAATATATAATTTTTTTAATGATATATTTCGCTACTTTTAATAAAATGTAAGGTGTTTATTTTATACTACTTGCAATGATAAGAAATCTTAAACATTTGGTCCGCAGTTATAACAATATCTAGTTTATTCGTAATTTAATACGGTAACTACACTAAGAACCATTTAAGAGGGTTCGTATTTAAAACTATGTACTTCAAAAATCAAAATAAGAGGGTGCACTAAATGACTGTTTTATGAATTCATAAAAACTAAAATTTTGCATTACAAAATACATTAATACAGATTTTAGTATTTTTACCTACAAATCAATCATTGTCATGTTTTAATCGAAATGGATTCGATCGTAACTATAGATGAAGACTAGAATTTGTTCCCCGACTACCCTAAAGATGAAAATAACACGACATTCATTTTCAAACATTGACTATGTTGATTATGAGCGTAAAAAACTTTGAAGACGCTCGGCTCATGAATCTCGATGCGAAACGTCAATTACGTAAGTCCCGGCCGAAACCCTCCTATAACTATACTTACAATAATTTTGGCCAACTCTACTGCCCCACTTGTGACAGAGTTTTTAAAAGTAAATTCGGCTTTGCAAGCCACAGCAGAGCCCACGCTCGTAATTAATTAGCCAGGGTCACCGTTGCCGAGCACGGCATGGATGGCTATATATATATATATTGTTACGCCGGTGGCATGATAAAAACTACAAATATGATTTTAGACACGTTAGAAGCGTTTTCAGCAGGCTGAAATGCGTTTTCCGGCCGTTTCAGAAGGTCCTCTTTCACATACTACAAAATCAAATATTCACCCCAGATACCGTCGTTTTCAGGCGCCTGAAACATGTTTTCAGGCCGTTTCAGGATACCCTCTATCCGATGGCGCAATAACCTGAAAACCCGTTTTCAGGCGTTTTCAGGACCCCTTTTGGGCCTCTCAAGTACAAATCGATATATAGCTAAATTTCCCATAGGAGTGAAAGAGAAAGCACTATTAGATAAAGACAGCATGAGAGAATGTTCTGGAAGGATGTGAATGAGACAGCTATAGAGAGAACATTCTGGACGGGTGTGAAAGAGAAACCTGTAGAAAGAGACAGCGATACTCTAGAATGTTCGCGCACCTAACTCGGGAACTTTCTAGAGTCGAATCTTCTCGTACTTTGTAGATTTGAGTGGCTGGTATAAATACACAGCATGACCCGGCCGAGGAGTAGTTTCAATTGAGACAGCGAAGAGATAACATCAAGAGCGAAAACTGCGAATCGACTGCGAGTTTGAGAGTGAATCAGTGTGACGTGTTAAGTGTGTGATTACTGTTTTAGTTTGGTGTTTGTTCCTTTAATTAGTAATTAAAGTGTCAGTTTTAATTAGTGGCTTGTTTATACATTTTCTATAGAAAACCCACCCCACGAACGTAACATTTGGTGTCAGAAGTGGGATAGAAAATGGGTATAACGCCACGTGACAACGAGACCGAGCCAAAAGGAGTTGTGACCCGGAGCCAAACTGCACGTGAGGAACCTGCAGCGCAGGAGGATATTGCAGTACGTGAAGAGCCTCCAGCATGTGAGGATACTGCATCCAAGCCTGGTCCGTCTGGTTTGCAGGCTAAGAATACTCAAGACGTAGACCTCAGAACTATTCTGATTCTCCTGAAGGAGCAGTCGCGCAAACAAGATGAACAGTCGCGGAAACAAGAAGAACAGTCACGGAAACAAGAAGAACAGTCGCGGAAACAAGAAGAACAGTCGAAATTGATTCTTCAAGAGTTGCACAAGGCTGCTACTGAATGGAAGCAAGAAATGTACGAAGTCCAAGGGAAGCTCAGTGACATGGAGAACAAGATTCATGTTGTAGAGGAAGCGGTTGAGCGTCGCCTCCAGAAGCTTGAATTAAAAGTAGCTAGTGGCATCAGTCCCTGCACACCTGAGATATCTGTGCCGGGAGGTGGAAAATTTAAGGCACCTCCTTTTGATGGAACATCTTCGTGGGCGGCGTACAAGCTACAGTTCGAGTCCGTGTCCAAAGCAAACGGTTGGAGTAAGGAGCAAGCGATGACGGCTCTGACGCTGGCACTTCGTGACGAGGCTCTTACAATTCTAGAAGCTCTTGGAAAAGAGCAAACTTACGACCGGCTTCTAGAAGCATTAGAAGCCCGTTACGGAGACAGTCATCTAGAACATGTCTATCGAGCTCAGCTGAAAGACAGAACGCAGGGACGTAATGAGACATTGCAACAATGGGCCCTGGAAATTGAAAAGCTGGTCAGAAAGGCATACCAACGTTCAGCTGACTCTTGGATAAAAACCATGCTGGTGCAGGCATTTGTTGATGGGATCCGAGATTTGGAAGTAAGGGCGGCAGTACGACTAGGGCACCACGAAAGCCTTAAGGATGCCGTAGCTCATGCCCTAGAAGTTGAAGCTGTACGCCAAGATCCATCAAGATCCTATAAGCTACGTGAGGTATCTGCTAGGGAGCCGATTGCACCACGTCGGGAGTTTGGGCCACGATGTTACCATTGTGGAGAACGTGGCCATATACAAACTAGTTGCCCGAAAAGAAGCAGCAGGAGAGAACGAGATGAATCCCCTGTGACCAGGAATAAGGGCTCTGTACGACCAGAGCCGCAGCAGGGAAACGAGTAAGAGCCAGGACTAAGGGACGAGTGCTGGCTGGTGGTCGAAATGTCCCAGTAGTGATCTCACAAGTCAACGACGGGAATAGTCTGGTCGTCAAGGGAGAAATTGGTGGAATACCATGTAACCTTACTATCGACACCGGAGCTTCTCGGACGGTGATTAATTCTTGGCTTCTGAAACACCTGACTCGAGGTCATGTAGTCCAACCGAAGCATCTACAGCTGCTTACAGCCACTGGCCAGCATATTCCCATCAAGGGGAAGACAGGAGTGGATTTAAGAATCGGCAAGCACATTTATCGGCATAAAGTGATTGTTGCCGACATAATTGACGACTGTATTATTGGACTTGATTTTATGAGGAGCCATGGTTATAAAATTGACATGGAAGTTGGAGTCCTGAAAACTAGATTTGATGAGGTTCCTATGGAAGGAGGAATTAGTGGGAATGTTTACTGCTCTAGAAGAACTGTTCTCCTACCAAAGGCACAGGTTCTAGTCCCAGTGCGTTTACCAGGAACATCAAGTCAGAGAGGTCGTCGATGTGTAGTTGTAGAAAAAGTATCCAACGGTAAACCATGGATGGCAGCTCGTACGGTGGTTACAACTTCACCTGCAGCATTTGTGAGAGTTCTCAACCTCAGTGATACCAAGTGTGTCCTTAACAAAGGTACTTTGGTTGGAAAATGTGAGGAACTCTCTTGGATACAAAGCTGTCAGGCTCCTACCAAGGATAAGGAATCTGAAGATTCCTTGCTTTCCACGGACATAGAAGGGTTGTTGGGCGAATCAAGAAATGATCTCACTCAGGAAGAGCTGGTCAAAGCACGTCAGTTATTGTTGCGGTATAGCAATGTATTCTCTGCGCATGACAGCGATATTGGAAGAACTGGCGTAGTCCAGCATGAAATCGACACTGGTGAAGTGATGCCCATTCGGCAGCGACCTCGACGAGTTCCAGTGGCACGAGAAAAGGAAGTTGAAGAAATGATCGAGGAGATGAGACGGGGCGGCATCATTGAACCTTCGACAAGCCCTTGGTGTTCCCCCGTGGTTTTGGTGAAGAAGAAGGACGGCACTATGAGATTCTGTGTCGATTACCGCCGACTGAATGATGCGACTAAGAAAGACAGCTATCCATTGCCTCGAATCGACGACACTCTAGACACTTTAAATGGAATGAAATGGTTTTCAACGTTGGATTTAAAGAGTGGGTACTGGCAGGTCGAAATCAAGGATAAGGATAAAGAGAAAACTGCTTTTTCAACTGGTAAAGGTCTCTGGCAGTTCAATGTTATGCCTTTTGGTTTGTGCAACGCACCGGCAACATTCGAGAGGTTAATGGAACAAATATTAGCTAGTCTACTAGGAGATACTTGCTTGGTTTATTTGGATGACATTATCATCATTGGTAAAAACTTCGATGACCACCTTAATAAATTGGAGCAAGAATTGTCTAAGCTACGAGAGGCAAATCTGAAACTAAGCCCAAAGAAATGTTCGCTCTTCAAACAGAAAGTCAATTATTTGGGACATGTGATTTCCAAGGACGGCATCCAGACAGATCCTGAAAAGATCAGCGCTGTAAAGGATTGGCCCATACCGAGGGACAAAACTGCTGTACGTGCTTTCTTAGGACTTTGCTCATACTACAGGAGATTTGTGAAGAACTTTTCGGATATAGCAAAGCCATTGCACGAACTAACGGAAGAAAAGCGACAGTTCGACTGGACTCAGAGATGTACAGAAAGTTTCAACAACCTCAAGCAAAGACTTTGCGAAACGCCAATACTAGGATATCCAGATCCAGAAGCGGACTTTATTGTGGATACTGATGCCAGTAATACAGGCATTGGAGGAGTATTGTCACAAAAGAAGGGAGATAATGAGGTGGTAATCGCTTACTTTAGCAAATCATTATCAAAGCCAGAAAGAAATTATTGCGTCACTCGGCGGGAACTGCTGGCCGTTGTTAAGACGTTACAGCATTTCAGCAAATACCTGTTGGGGCGGAAGTTTCGGATAAGAACTGATCATGCTGCCTTGAAATGGCTGCTGGAGTTTAAAAACCCTGAGGGACAGGTAGCACGTTGGATCGAACAGCTTCAAGAATATGACTTTGTAATCGAACACCGCAGTGGAAAATCGCATGGAAATGCGGACGCCCTCTCTCGGAGGCCTTGCCCAGATGACTGCAAGCATTGTCTTAGACAAGAGGGCAAGGAATGCTTGAGGATGTTGCGAACAGACACAGTTAGTGAGGAGTGGAGCGATGAATCCATGCAACATGCACAAAAAGAAGACCCCGACATAAAGCCCATTTTTGACTGGGTTAATGCAGGCGTACCTAAACCAAAATGGTGTGAAGTAGCTCCGATGGGGACAGTTACAAAAAGCTACTGGGCGCAATGGGATAGTTTGGTCATGCATAATGGCGTATTATGCAGGAAATGGGAGTCAGCGAATGGGAAAGATGTCCACCTACAAGTTGTTGTCCCAAGGAAAAGAGTGAAAGAAGTTTTAGAAAGCTACCACAACGGTACTTCTGGTGGACACCTTGGAGTTAAAAGGACTTTAATGAAAATTCGACAACGATTTTATTGGATCCACTGCCGCGAGGATGTCGATGATTGGTGTAGAAAGTGTGTAAGCTGTGCATCAGTTAAAGGACCGCATACCCGAAGCAGAGGGGCGCTCAAGATCTACAATGTTGGAGCACCTTGGGAAAGGATTGCGTTAGATGTCGCAGGCCCGTTCCCTACATCAGACTCTGGAAATAAGTACATTCTTGTTGTGATGGACTATTTCACCAAGTGGCCTGAAGTGTTTGCTATTCCCAATCAGGAAGCAGTCACAATAGCGGAGAAGTTAGTCAATGAAGTAATTTGCCGTTTTGGAGTACCCCTGGAGATACACAGCGATCAAGGCAGGAACTTTGAATCTGCGGTATTCCAAGAGACCTGTCGAATCATGGGATTGCATAAGACAAGAACTACGTCATATCATCCTCAGTCCGATGGAATGGTTGAGAGATTCAATCAGACCCTGGAGAGACATCTTGCCAAGGTAGTCGAAAGTCACCAAAAAGATTGGGACCGGCATATCCCTCTCTTTTTGATGTCATACAGGTCCGCCACCCATGAAAGCACTGCAGTTACTCCCGCATATGCCAATTTCGGAAGAGAGCTTCGTTTACCTGCTGACCTCTTAACAGGACGACCACCAGATGCTCCGAGGTCTATAACAGAGTATGTGTGCGATCTAAGAGACCGGATGGATGACGTTTATAGTCTAGTTCGCGAGCACGGGCTTCAAGCTAGCACGAGGATGAAGACCAGGTATGACAGGAAGTCCAACCAAATTGGGTACGAGGAAGGCTCATTGGTGTGGCTACATAACCCTATGAGAAAGAAAGGAAAGTCTCCGAAACTATCCCCGAATTGGGACGGGCCGTACAGAGTGGTTACGAAGATCAATGATGTTACGTATCGGATACGGAGGAATTTACGAAGCCCATGCAAGATTGTTCACGTAGACCGGCTCGCCAAATACCACGGAAATAATGATGCTCGGGACGAGCATGTCTTAGGAGGGGGGTAGTGTTACGCCGGTGGCATGATAAAAACTACAAATATGATTTTAGACACGTTAGAAGCGTTTTCAGCAGGCTGAAATGCGTTTTCCGGCCGTTTCAGAAGGTCCTCTTTCACATACTACAAAATCAAATATTCACCCCAGATACCGTCGTTTTCAGGCGCCTGAAACATGTTTTCAGGCCGTTTCAGGATACCCTCTATCCGATGGCGCAATAACCTGAAAACCCGTTTTCAGGCGTTTTCAGGACCCCTTTTGGGCCTCTCAAGTACAAATCGATATATAGCTAAATTTCCCATAGGAGTGAAAGAGAAAGCACTATTAGATAAAGACAGCATGAGAGAATGTTCTGGAAGGATGTGAATGAGACAGCTATAGAGAGAACATTCTGGACGGGTGTGAAAGAGAAACCTGTAGAAAGAGACAGCGATACTCTAGAATGTTCGCGCACCTAACTCGGGAACTTTCTAGAGTCGAATCTTCTCGTACTTTGTAGATTTGAGTGGCTGGTATAAATACACAGCATGACCCGGCCGAGGAGTAGTTTCAATTGAGACAGCGAAGAGATAACATCAAGAGCGAAAACTGCGAATCGACTGCGAGTTTGAGAGTGAATCAGTGTGACGTGTTAAGTGTGTGATTACTGTTTTAGTTTGGTGTTTGTTCCTTTAATTAGTAATTAAAGTGTCAGTTTTAATTAGTGGCTTGTTTATACATTTTCTATAGAAAACCCACCCCACGAACGTAACAATATATATATGTTGATTATTTAAATCATTCTAGCAAATTTTATAGGTTTTACACTACCGCTCAAAAGTATTTAGGCAATGTTAATGTTTAGTTAATATCTATATTTACTTCAGTTTAAGTTAGTAATAACAAACAACTTATGTGTATATTTATAGTGTATTAATATATAAATTACGTACTAACTTAATTTTAAACTTAACACAACCAAAGTATTAAATTTTCGCCTCATCAATATGCCCGCCCTTGTTTTTGATCACCGCGTGACACAGTCTTGGCATCCTATCTACAAGTTTTTTTAAAGTTTCCGCTGGAATTTTTTCCCACTCTTGCTGCAGCAATGTCCACAGATGAGATGAGGATGTGGGTGAATATTGGCGAACCTGCCGATCCAGGTGATCCCAGAGTAACTCGATGGGATTTAGGTCAGGTGACTGTGGCGGCCAATTCATAACTTTAAGCCGCCTTAGACGTTGCTTATTGTCCAAATATTCTTTACACAGCTTTGACGAATGCTTGGGGTCATTGTCGTGTTGGAAGGTAAACCTGGTACCGATTAGTCGTCTCCCAGAGGGCAAAGCATTTTCTTCCAAAATTTTTTTATAGCCCTCTTTTTTCAGGATTCCCTCGATTTTTATCAGATCTCCGACTTTGTTGCCACCAAAACAGCCCCAAACCATCACCGACCCTCCTCCGCGCTTGACAGTAGCCATAATACAGTCATCCGCCATTCGCTCTCCAATTCTTCTACGCACGTAAGCTTTACGTTTACTACCGAAAATCTCGAACTTGGACTCATCACTCCAAAGAACAGATTTCCATTGTGCAGGTGTCCAGTTTTTGTGTAAATTGGCCCATTGCAGCCTCTTTGTTTTATTTACAGACCTTAAAAGTGGTTTCCTTACTGCAATACACCCTTTTAGCCCAGATTGAACCAGCCGCCGCTTTACTGTAGAGACACTGACGGGGATTTCCCTGGTTTTGTTTATCTGAACAGTAATTTCAGGTGCTGTAAGCCGCCGTTTCCGTTTGCTTGTAATTATAATAAGGCGATCGTTGGCAGGAGTTGTCACTTTAGGCCTGCCACTTCGAGGTTTATTGAGTAAACTACCGGATTTGGCATATTTTTTGACTATGTAGTCGACCGTCCCTGGGCACATTTTTAATTTTCTTGCTATGGCTCGGTTTTTTCGCTCCTAGTTTATGCTCAGCAATAATCATAGCTCGCGTTTCGAGTGATATTTCCTTGGTTTTACCCATATTAGTACACAGAAAATCTGTTTAACGTAGAAAATCCTAATATCGGCGTCGCAACCCTTTTAAATGAAAGGTACTAAAATGTCTAAATTTTTTTTTACATATTTTTTATGGCTTTGTGCACCCAAAAGTAAAGAGTTTTAATTAAAATCGAATGTAAAAAGTAACACCTACCGAAAACGTAAAAAAAAACAGTATTCATTAATACTAAGGAATTTTTGGCAACTGTACTTTTAAGGTTATTCATTTTTTTTCTATTTATAACTCGTATATATGTATATTTTGTCCATAAAACTATTAAAATAACTTGAAAATTATACAATAACGGTAAAATCAGAGTATGAAAACAAACTATATCAGCGTTGCCAGGAATATTCAAGGTGCCTAAATACTTTTGAGCGGTAGTGTATTTTTGTAATCAGGAACCATGGACACTCAGACGTATGTTATATACGATATTTATTGTCATATCCAAAAATATGTTAACGATTGTGACACTTTGTGTATCGAACATACTTTGACTTTCGCGTATCTACATCTACACATAAAACATTGTCTTAAGTTAAGTACCTGTAAGGATAGTTGTAAGTGTAGATATAAATAAAATAAAATAAAAAACCAATCTCAAAATGCGACGTTAATTTACAAAGGTGTTAAAAACTATATTCGATATCAAACGTTTTAGAGCCCTGGAATGTCACTTTAACATGAACTTTGTAATGTCATGTCCTTGTCATTGATTGTTTACATTTTTGATCTCGAATTCCATTTCAGAGCTTAGAGTAAAAAAATCAAAAACGGCCATTTATCGGTTCCCAATCTTTCCATATACTTATCACCGGGTAAATACTTGATTCCATCATATTAAATGGTTGTCTAGAAGCTTTATTCGTAACCACAGGTGCAAAAATGAAGAAAGAAGTATTTTGAGCCTAAAAAGCCATTCATTCATAGTTAGGTACGCTATCATTTTAAAACAACAGCTATATAAAATTCATGAAACTTGGCTTGACCCAGTGTCGTAACCATGTCTAGGATTAGTTGTCGTTGCTAGAAATAGCGGGAGAAGAAAAATAGAACGAGTAGAGGTTTTCGATAACTTTCTATTTATTACAAAGTATGTATAACTGTGACTATTAATGGTTCTCTAAATCATCTCCGAAAATTGTTTGTACGAATATTACATCGCAACCAATTTTTCGCATAAAGTCATTTCGCCGAAAGATCATGTTCCAATTGAATCTCATGAAATCGTTTCATTTCCCAACTAAATGGTTGGCAATTCTATCTTTGGGCTTGGTTTTTAATTGGAACTTTTCATAATACGTATTTTCACGTGGTTTATGGTTTAGCTGGCATTTAGTTAACTAAATAATTACCAATGTTTTTGGGTAAGTTTATATAGGTATGTGTAGTGAACCATCGGCGAAATGTTGGTTGGCAAATGAAATTCGGACAAAAAAAATTGGTTGCCTGTAAAGTCGGTATACGGGCGAAAGTTTTACGTGACAACGACTTTCACTTTTTATGTCTGTCTCTCTCGCTCTTAGGCGGGCTAACCATGCCCGAGTGGAAGGGACGCGTGCCTCTCACTCGCTCTCATTGTGAGCGCATAACGTGAGCGGAGCGTAACGCAGTTTCTTGAAGTGTCACCCGGCAAACCAATTTATAAGACGTTGTCACGTCAAAAATTCGGAGAAAAGGCAGAACCCCACTATTAATACCAGACATATTATAATTACATATATTTTATAGTCATCCATTAATTCACATAGCCATTATTATAACTTAATTTAGATCATTCACGTCAACTCTGGTGAAATGATTATTATGTGTAGGTAATGTAACGATTTATTCATTTATTTCTATAATCAATGTTTATTGGTATTGTTTCAGTGAGGCGGCGAAGAGCCCAACAGCCGGCGGAGGCGAGTGCTCGCGGCCGTGCGGCGCGCCGGGCACGCCGGGCACGGTAGGCACGCCGGGCATGACGGGCACGCCGGGCATGGCCGCGCCGGGCACGCCAGGTCCGCGCGAGCCGGACGCGGCGCAGTGATGCGACTCTACTATTGCATATCAATTTCATAATCTTGTTGTTTTTTACCAAAAATGAGAAATTCTAACGATACTCGTCGCCCCCCGGCCGCGACCCGGCCGCGCCCGCTCGGGACTCAGATGTATTTATTCGGAGACGGAACGGAGAGCGGGCGCGGGATATTCATATTTATTTAGGTGATATTTTTCTATTGGCTACTGATAAGATTTTATCTGTCGTTATGTATTCGCCGGCCTCGCCGGGGTGCATTGTCGTTGTAAGGAGGGTTCGCCCGAAGCTCTAGCAATAATTTATCAGGTTCCTAAGAAGTTTCGTAGTTAGGTTCTATGCACGAATTTTCGCGAACACTGCCGCTTGATATCTAAATTTGTTTCACGGATATTAGTCGTTCGATTGCTTCCTTTTATATTTAAACAGTCATTTTTCATCGTTACGTTAAAATTTGTATATGAGGCATTTAAGTGCTGTACGAGGGACCGTTGCAATTGCAAAGTAAATATATAAAATGGCATAATGTTTAGAACTAACATAGATATATTATAGTCATTTCGTTTTATAGGTGTAAATGATAAAGAATTTATTTTGGAGCGTAAACGGTTCGGATATTGTAAAGTTTTCGGAGAGCTGTGATCGAGACGGATATAAAGCAGTCATATTTTTAAATAACGTTTAGGAATTACTACGTAATAATTGCCAGGCATACAGCAGATTGTATGAGGCGAAGTGTACATAGGATGTGGAGCCGCGGCGCTAGGCGGCAATCCTCGTTTCGGACCCGCGTCGGAGCAACGGTACCGGACCCGCGCCGGACTGGTACCGGATTGATACCGGACCCGCGCCGGACCAGTACCGGACCTGCACCGGATCCGCGTCGGAGCCGCCGGCGCCGCGAGCGCCGCTCTCGCGCACGGTCGTGTTATAATTATAATCATATCAAAAAAGCAATAACTATTATTTGATAGAAACGAATTTTTAATTTATAAAATACTGTTTTAACCAAGTTGTTATAAAAGTAGCTAGTAAATTAATTAAAATCTCTTTAAAAGTCCACAGTCGTTTTAGAGTTCTTTTGAACGATGAGTGATGTAATACGTCTCACGTTTCGAATATCATATCATTTTGTAACGTGTGTTAGTTTTGGAAGTGTTGTGTGGCCTCGGCCGACGGCAGTCGCAGTTACCACGGTAGGCTAGGGTAGTCCGCGCAACTAGTTCTACACTTACCGACTAGTGTGTTACGAAGCCAATCGAAAGTCTTAATGCTCAATGTTGCCAAATTTTACTTGCCGAACGTCTTGTCTGATGTGACGACTCGTCAGTCGCCTTCACGGCGCTCGATTTGCTCAATAGTACGGAGTCCTCTGTTACACTTTCACGTAGTTTAAAGTTTTGGCCCGAGAAAATATCATTAGACATTTAAATTGAAAGAAAATTTGATAGTATCTTAAATAAGACAAGTTAGATTTTATTAAGAGTATTTGCAAGTATAAATTTAATATACTTCGTGGCGTATGATCGAGTCGAGATGCAATATGTTTATTTAGTGCCAAATGATAAGTTAACTCGTAGCAATATGTCGTATCTTAATGCTCTTGTGTAATTCGCGTAGTGCATCGACCTCTGAGGTTTCGAAAGTTTCTTTAACAAGACTATACAGGGAAAGTGTTAGGTATTGTTGGATTAAGGAATGTTGTTGAGATATAATACTCATGCGGCAGGGTGTAAAAATAAACGTACTACCGGTCGGATGCCCATCGGCTGCAGATCGACACGTTGTGATCGAGCGACGCTCTAAGCGCAAAGCTCTAAACCTAGTCTAGTTTTGATACTAAAATAATGAAATAAAATAATCAATCGCCAAAACCTCGAAGGTATAGCTCCACTCTTTTACAGGGTAAGTTATTTATCAAACGTACGCCCTTCGCTAATATACTCTTATTTTTACACTCTGTTTTAATATTGGTGACGGTGGAAGAGCAAGGAACAAGAGAATTTATTTACTCAAATAAGTTTTATTATTTATATTTTAACTAAATTGTAACGAATATACATTTTTTTGCATTTTATTATTGTAATGGCAGCTGTCCATATAACGTAATCGATCAAAACAGCTGATTCAGTAGGGTTTCATAAATAGATTTAAAACGATACATCGAACATGACACATTGGGCACAAATATTGTTAAAAATATGCTTGTTTTCTTAAACGCTTTGCTAATAATGGATAATCAAAATCTTTGTTGTAATGATGTTCCTGGTTCTAGTGTCTATAATTGGAGTCACTTTGTGGAACCCTTGTGTTAGATACGTACCCTGAATACGTACGTTGCCAATTTTGTCTAAGTAATAAACTTGTGTGCGTGTGGAAGAGCCACACCTGAGAACAACATCGAAGCCGCCGCGTCGCCCGCGTCGTTCACGCGTCGTCGTGTCGCTCACGTGTCGTCGTCGTGACGCCCGCGTGTCGCCGCTTGTCGCGGGCGCGCGGTGTTGTGCCAAAATTACGTGCTAGTCTTTTAAAACAAATGTTGTTATCAATTTTCAGATTTTATTTAGTCCAGAATATGTTTATTCCTGTGCTGTGAAAGTAATTACTTCTATCAAATCAACACTAAATGGTGGTGTAGTGGTGATGCATAATGTAGCTGTTTCACACACTTTTAGCTAGATTCTTGCCTTTCAAATCTTTGATCTTTTATTGTTATTGAGTTTTTACACTTTAGTCTTTATATGGTATGATTTCACTGAATCAGCTACATTGTGGTCAGCTTTTAAGTGTTAATGGATAATGTTTGACGGTAGCCGAGAGCGAGCGAGCCAAGCGAGCGTGGCGTGTCGGGGCTCCTCGCGCCGCCCGAGGCAAACTCAACGATGGATCTCAATGTGCCTATGCCAATAATTACACTAGGTACCTCCTTTATTTTTGAGGCTAACATCATTTTTGCGATGAGGCCTCTTTCATGCCCTCGCGCTCGCTCGCTGCGGCCTAATGAGATGATCGTGATGATATTGTGTCATTTAAGTCATAAAGTGTATGGAGTCGAGCCTTTGGAAAGCCGTGTTGGTTTGTTGCTACATTTATAGTAAATATTTTATAAATAAAAATGCACATAATTGTTTAGCTACAAGCTTGTGCGATATTATTCCAAATTGTTTATAGAGAAATCTATTATTATTTCCAAATTGTTATATTAATATTTTTGTAATCGTAAAAGACAAAGGCAACTTAAATTCTATTTATGTTGTGCATTTATTCTCAAATGTTATTACGTACCACATACTCGTGACTAATGTCAGAACAGGAGCGAAGAATATTATACAGTAATTTTTTGTATTGCTAATATTGTGAGTCAATTCTAGTAATGTTAATGTTCCGTTTTATTTAGAGTTATTTACTATAATAAACAAATTAATTAAGATTGCTCAACCGGACGCAATGCTAACTGCAATTTAGATGTATGAATAATTTTATATTATGTCCTTTTATATTATCATTTATATCTGATATTTTATCAGTTTTATTATTTTGTGAGATATGGCAGCGCATGTTAGTCTATGTTTATTCTTTAAGAGAGGCCAAATGTTGACTTGCTAATGTGAGACTGTTTTGCCAAGAATCAGAAAGTATATTATTACCTACATTGTTTTAAAATAAATGCTTTTATATAAAATGCGTGTCTTTTATTTTACATTCAACCATGGTGCATCATCAGGGGTCTTACTTCTTTTCATTGTGCATTCCTATATGCATCGTGACGTCATCGGTATGAAGAGTACTAGTGTGACCCCTGAGTATCGTTATATTCATTATCTCATCTTTATAATTTCTAAAATTACTAGTGCAAAAAACTAGGTACTGAAATACACAATCAGAGGAGTCGTACTCGGAATATCACGGCCATCACGGGTGTTGGGTGTTGTTAGCTGTCTTGTAGGTATTCCAGATTTCTAGAATATCACTACGAACATGTTCGGGGCCCTGGGTCCCGTTTTATAAGGTTACATTTTACAAGTTCGCTGTTTGCCTCTGTAAGGCTGCGGCTCCATTGAGGCGGCGAGGAGCGGAGATGTGCAAAATAGACCAATTACATTCTTCAAATTCAAAATTCGAAACACTGTGATGCGGTCTTATTGGCCAATTTTGCAGATCTCCGCTCCTCTCCGCCTCAATGGAGCCGCAGCCTAACGCACGCACATATTGGCTAGAAAGAGAGGCAAACAGCAAAATTGTAACTTTACAAAACGCGACCCTGCTATACGATAGTAATATGAATGTATGCATTGTTATTTCAGCTGAAATATTACATTATAATATAAGAAAGAAGGAGAAAATAGGCCCATAGGATTTTGCTACGAAAGCAAGCTTTTCTTTTTATTTTGTCTGTCATCTGGCTGTATCTCATAAATCGTGATCATTTTCTAGCTTACAACTATAAATATTTACAGCGTTAGCACACCTCCGCCGCGGAACTGAAGTAGCGAAACCGCTGACATTTCGCCATAGTTTGTCCGTTGTGAGACGAGCGGAACAATAGCGATTATAGCGAAACTGTCTTGGTTCTAACGCGTTGAACTGACGATGCATATATCTCTCTCTCTCGCGGAACATCGGCGATCTGCTCCGACGTCGCGCATACCTCCGCGACTTTTCCGCCACTTTTTGAAGTTTCGCGTTTGTTTCGCAAGCGAGTTGTGGCTGTCGACAGATTTTTCATGGCGGAACAGTGAAAAATTATAGAAATAGATATTGAATTCACCGAAAAACGAATACAAGAGGTCAGAAACAGACCTATAGTTGCCGATTTCTAAGAATGAACTTTTGATCAATCTTTATACTGTCAAAAATTAATTCTTCGAAATCGGCAACTATGCATATAATATACTACATAATTATAAGGACTATAAAAACTACTCTCTAAATTTCGTATTTTGCTTTGTAATGTAATGTCCCGCTTTAACGGGTTGTGTAGTTCTTCAAAACTTTGTGGACTCATTCAGAAATATGGATAAAAACGATCTTCATGTGACTCAAATTCTTTACATAATTGGTTTTCGCCTAACTGTTTCATCTTCTTATTATAATCTCGTGCACCCAGATTCTACGTCTTTAAATGTTAATGTAATTTCTTCTTTCTTCTTCTTCGGATTCTGAAAGCGACATTTGGTTTCTATTGCTGGAATAACACTAACGATCGCGTAGGAACGTTTCGCCGCGAAACTAGAGTACGATTCCGCGACATGTGTAGTAACGCTTCGCCGCGAAACTTGTGTTGCGGTTTCGCGTTCTCGCTTTCGCAGCGGAGGTGTGCTCGCACTTGACGAGCTATAAAATTAATTGTCTATGGTTTACCACAGATTAGTTTAATTTTATAAATCGGCAGGAGAAAGAAAAGGAAGATGTGCGTCGAAAGAAAATCAGGTTAGCCAACCTCTCAATTTAAGCTTGATACACACAATGCCGATTGGCTGTTGGCTGCATGTTGGCTGTGTATCGTGTGCTGTGGTCGTGTGTGTTGTCAAGTCAAATGTCCAAACGTCATTGTAGATGTCGTTTCTCGGTCTCACTTGACTCACTTGTATTTTAACCTCACAATAGAAACGACTGCCGTCTTTATTTATATACTAGGCCTAAACTAATGAACTATGTGTTGTAGTTTATCATTTTTCAGACAATTTTAACAGTGCTGTTTAATAGCTAATATTAGATGGCGTTTCCTCAGCCCAACGCTCAAAGAGGTGAAAACAATTTTTCCTACGGTTTTTCGTAAAAAATTTAATTGTTTACGTATTGATATAAATAAATATGGTGTTTTCTACAAATTGTCAAATTTAACAACTTCTTATGTTACTAGAATTGACAAACAGGAAGATTTTGGAAGAGCTCCAGTTAAAGAAACAAATGCTTTTGAAACAAGCTGCCGTGGCTCCACTCACTGCCACCACGATCAGCTTAACGCAGCCCAACCCCGCCGGCTCGCTGCCTATGTGCTCTATCCCGCCAGTATCTGCAACTGCTGTAAGCTACTTACTTAGTTACATATTATATTAAAATCAACAAATTGGCTCAGCCCCTTTAATTACTACCTTTAAAACTACTTGATACTTTTAACGGGGACGGCTCAAAAAATATCCTGAATCCAAGCCTCCAAGCCATGATATCATGTTGTACAAAACACAGTATTCTGGACAAGGAAAAAGTACAAAAAGAATATTATAGATTTATGTGTTTAGGGGCTGTATTTGAGACCTGCCCTGTAAAGGGTTGAGTTCGAACTAAATTTAAATTATTTAATTCACTGAATGTATTTCGAAAACACAAATCAAATTATTTATTAACTTTATTAATATTTTGATTGTACTTTTTATTTTTCCCCAGTAGTCACACTACTTAATACTATATAAATTATAAATATTATAAATGTTAGGTGATCTTGGTCGTTTTTCTCTGGTATATGATATCTAATATTTATAATTTATTTCTTATAACTATATTTTCAGGGCTTCCCTCAACTCCCAGAAGCAAATGTTATAAACACAAGCCACCGGGCTGCATTGCAACACGCTAACGCCACATCTTGTGGTTTCTTTGTCTCCCAAGACTCTTCATTTGGGAACCAAATCTTACCCGTGCTTCCAAGGTTTGACAGCAAGTGACACTGGTAACCATGTCGGCTGTCATGAAGCTGAAGACGCTGCAGGGCCACCTGCAGGAGCTGAGTGGCTTTGAGAAGCCTAAAATACAATTGGAGCAGTATGAAACTCCGCCTCACATTGCTGCCGTTGCTCTTTACACAATGCAGGTATGATCTTAAAACATACTTTATTTCAGGAAAGAACTTAATCATTGAAAAATTTGATCTATAGGCATATGGTGGAAAAATTGCCACCATCATTATTTGATCACATTAAAAAAAAAAAAATTGTTTATTTGATTAACAGTAAGGGTATAGGAGGACCTTCTAGTAAGTATTTAATACTTGTAACAGAAGATATTCTATATGTACAATATAACCAAAAATAAACACAATAGAAAAATCGTATTTAACCTGGTTATAAAATGTTTGACAAATTGAAAAAGTCTCACTGCTTTCATTCACACTTATTGGAAACTTTCGAAACAAAAAAACAATGAGAGTAACAGCTCAGCCAATACTTAACGGCTTGCTAAGTTAGTACACGTTTATGAATAAAGGGGTTTATGAACAAAGATGTGATAATCCGGAATATATTTTCAGACACAATATGAAGCCCTAGAAGGCAAGTTAGTACTGGACGCGGGCTGCGGTCCCGGCGCGCTGGCGCTCGGGGCCGCGCTGCTGGGGGCCTCCGTGACGGCCGTCGACGTGGACCCTGACGCTCTTTGTGTGCTCCGAGAGAACATCGATGACATGGAGATTGCTAGTGTTGATGTGCTGCAGTGTGATTTCCTGGCACCACATGTTTGTAGGTTAGTTTTGTTTTAACTATGGTTAATCAAAATAAACCCTGTAGGGTACGGCTTTAGTCTCATAAACATCTTGTAGATATAGTGTTGTTTTGGAGGGACACTCGAGCTGAATTGATCGGGCTGTCAAGCATTTCATGTGTTCATTTACCGTTGCTGGAGCTGCAGGTTAATATCCCAGCTGCGTTACCCAATACTTCCTTCTAGCCTCCGTGTTTTCTTGCAGAACCGTAGGACGTCCCTGAGGTGGACGTCCCTATGATATAGATATAGTGTAGAGATGCCTAGCTAGAAGCTGTGGATCACTATTGCGTTCATTCAGCCCAATTCCTCGTGACTTTAGCTGCAGGTTACTGTCTGGGGGGTCTTTCCTTCCTTCTCTATCTCTTACAATTCTCGTTTTCCTACAAAACAAAAGGATATATATCAGATTGACGTCCTTCAGTTCGTTCTATTTTAGTAAATCTCTGTCGAATACATTATGTCTCGCTGCCGTTGGGACGTCATGTCGTCAGCTTCTCTCAGTTCACAACTGGACATATGCCTCTCCTATTAATTATGCGTATCGACGCATTAGGAGATAAATGCCCGTAATCGCCAAGCTGGGCAAACGGGTAGGACGACAATTATGAGATAAGTATGATGATTATTGATGATGCTGCTGCCTATCATCAATCTTCTATAAAAAGATATACATTGACACTTCAATCCCTGAATCGATTCTTACGACACACACGGGAAGATTTAGGTTGGTGACAAAGTATTCTTACTGCCGTCATCACGCGACGCGACGGACATAAACATCTTCGTAACGGACATTTGTTTTTCAGATGGGAAAACTACTTCGACACAGTAGTAATGAACCCTCCATTCGGCACCAAGAACAACGCCGGCGTCGACATGCGCTTCCTCCGCACCGCGCTCGATCTCAGCTGCGACAGTGTCTACTCGCTGCACAAGTCGTCTACTAGGTACTGGTCTAGTCATTTCAGATGGAACTACTTCGACACAGTAGTAATGAACCCTCCATTCGGCACCAAGAACAACGCCGGCGTCGACATGCGCTTCCTCCGCACCGCGCTCGATCTCAGCTGCGACAGTGTCTACTCGCTGCACAAGTCGTCTACTAGGTACTGGTCTAGTCATTTCAGATGGAACTACTTCGACACAGTAGTAATGAACCCTCCATTCGGCACCAAGAACAACGCCGGCGTCGACATGCGCTTCCTCCGCACCGCGCTCGATCTCAGCTGCGACAGTGTCTACTCGCTGCACAAGTCGTCTACTAGGTACTGGTCTAGTCATTTCAAATGGAACTACTTCGACACAGTAGTAATGAATCCTCTGTTCGGCACCAAGAACAACGCCGGCGTCGACTTGGGACGCCGGCGTTAAATATCTTGGGACATCTTACACAAATCAACCTAGTCCCACGGTAAGCTCAATTAAGGCTTGTGATGTGGGTACTAGGCGACGATATATATAATAGATAGATACATATAGATTACTTATGTACATAGACAGCCATGACCAAGGAATAAATATTTGTGATAAATAAATACACAAATATTGCCCTCGCCGGGATTCGAACCCGGAACCTCCAGCTTCGTAGGCAGGGTCACTACACCACCAACTAGGCTACGGAGGCTGACAAATGTGGCGATGACTCACCACACGGGAAATAAACAGAATAAAACATTGTATCTACTTGTTCACAGGTCCCACATCCAAAAGAAGATCAAAGAGTGGGGCGTGAAGGGCGACGTGATAGCGGAACTGCGCTACGACCTGCCCGCCACCTACAAGTTCCACAAACAACAGTCGCGCGACATCGCAGTCGACCTGTGGCGCGTGCGACACTGCTAGTAACCGGTCAGGTTGGGTCACTTCACTGCTGATATCCGTAGTCAATTGGAACCTTAAGCTACTCAAGAACCATGTCAAAGTAACATTATAAATTAATGAAATGAATTTATTAGCACAAAACATAACTTAACCCTTAGGTGCATATGGTATCACACATTTTAATTCTGAAATGACTTATGTAAACAATCGATGCCAATTAGAACTCTGTTGCTCAGTGTGTCAGTCGCAATTGATTGCTTATTTCGACATGTGTCATTTCGGTCGTATCATTTATGATACTGTATGCACCTAAGAGTTAAAATTATATTACATTAAAAACAGAGATATCGAAGTTGTGCCAAAGGGTCCTCACTCAGCTTGTTGTCACGTAGTGCACCGCAGGGCACACTACGCAACGCTGATTTTCAGTGAGGCCCGAGACATTCAGAGAAGATGGCACTATTTATCTAAGACACCTTGCATAGTTACATTGTGATTATTACTAATGGCATTTAAAATTAATTGATACAATACGAATTCAACTACACTATGATTATAAACATATTATAGGTACTTTTACATTTGATTGGTTACAATTACATTGTAAGAAATCTCTTACTACTTGTCATCTCGACATGGTTCTGAAGTGGGTTAGGGTTGAGTGTAAATTTGTCTGCCATCTTTTGGACTAAGGACGGGTTGCATCAACCCCACTTGACATTTTAACGATATTATCAACCATAGCTAGAAGATTACTATGAAATTTCCCATACAATACATTTTAGCGACCGATTTAAGTTGAATACTGACAGACACACAGACAGCTTAGTGCAACCCATCCTTAATCATTGATACTTAAAAATGTATGCTGTAAGTCATTAAATTTATTGTATAACCTAGGTTATACAACCTACTATGGCAAAATAGCATACATAGTAAGTAGGTTGTACGGCAATCACTAGTATGGAGAAAAGGCCACATGCGTGGCTGTGTTGATTCCATACCAACCTGACTGACCTAACCTGCCTGCCCTTAGTTAAAATTTTGAGATTTCATCTATGTTAATAAATCTCTATACATATTTATTTTTAATAAAGCAGAGATAGCTATAATAGAGAGGTAAAAGTGGAACTCTTAATAAACACGCGCTAATAGATAAAATGTTCCCCTATTTTTTTGTGGGAACAGAATTCTTGTACAGTCGACGACAAAGATATAATTACGGCTTAGGATTCAAAAATATATTTACACGCCTTTAATGCCTTGACATTAAGGTCGTGTAAATATATTTTTGGTACCTAAGCTGTAACAATATCTTTGACGTCGACTGTACAGTCAAGGTCATACATAGACGATGTAACAGGCCGGGCGAAAGTACGCGGCTTGGTTATCTATACTTATTTCTATTATAGTTATCTATTTTTACTATAGATTTTTTTAGGATATATTCATATACTTTTTTATGAATCTGAATGTCTCTAGCAAGAGTAGCAAGAACTATTTAAATTTGATTGGTTTTTGTACATTTGTCACCAGATAATATATTGGTGTGGCCAAAGTGTTCAAAAACATCTGAGCAGGCCGCTATTGTCATGGCGTTAAGAGTACAGTCGCCATTAGATATATCGTAGCGTCCGGAGTGCTGAAAAATATCTGAACACGCCTCTATGGTTATGGCAATAAAGGCGTGTTCAGATATTTTTGAGGGCTCCTTGCGGTACGATATATCCGATGGCGACTGTAAATGTTCAAATTATTTTTAAGCACCTTGCTGCCCCCGTTAGCATAAATGCAGTAACTAGTTTTGAAGTATCAATCAATTGTTTACTTTATTCAACTGCAAATTACGTTCTAGTATTAATTAACTGACCTGGTGAAGGTCGCAGGAGTCCGCTGGATGCGGGTGGCACAGGACGGGTCATTGTGGCAATCTTTGAGGGAGGCCTATGTTCTGCAGTGGACGTTATTCGGCCGATGTGACGATGATGATGATTAATTAACATTTTAAAACTAGTTACTGCGTTTATGCTTACGGTGGCCGTCACGATATATCTAATTGCAACTGTACTGTACTGTACTGTAACTGTACTGTACTGCAAATATCATCAATTTTGAATTTATAACACAAAGATAAACAAAAAAACATACTGTATTGAGAATCAACAGCTTTAGCTTTAGAATGAAGTTGTATCTAATATACTTAGAAGAATGGGATGATGACTTATTTATTACTAAGTTTTTTACGATAGCTAAATGAAATACTATGACAGATTACTATATCTTAAGAACTCATTTGTAAAATTATACCGTTATTATATAAAATATTCGTGCGATGGGTAAATAAAGATCTATTCAACATAAATAAGTCTCTTTTCTATAGTAACCCTGGTCCACTAACCTTTTGAATGCCAAGGGGGGTTACCATAACGTACGGTCAAAGACAAAATAAGGTCTATACAAAAATGTTCAAAAATATGTCCCAGTGCACTCTAATTCTGTGTAATAAGAACGTCGTAACATATTTATGACCGGATTCTTTCGATACTTATTTTTGCACTTGACTGTACTAATGCGATTCAATTTAGGTTCAGGGAAAGGGACAGTGATATACGACTCATATAGGCTTGTTCCTTTCTGTCGACCTAAACTGAACCGTCATGGTAACCCCCAAGAACTGCTAAAGGTGTCGCGTGCTGAGTTGCTGCCGTACTTACCACGCCAGCAACACCTAAAGTGGTCATAGCGGATGTTGTCATAGCAATCGTCCTATGCCGATAAATAAGATTTTTATCAGTTATTCATTAGTTGAGGAACTCGCGTGTTGGCCACATTTTGACAAGAGAGGGATTTGAAGGCTAAACACACAATAACCCTAATAAGGGCGGCCTGAAAGTTTCCCCGTGGAATTAGGTTTTGATTTTTATATTAATTTACTTAGTCTTAAAAATAATACTATAAAAAATAAGCCATCTAAAAAAATTTTTTTTTGTAGCAGTTAGTCGCTGTTCAGCTTTTCAATGGTAGCTAGGTATGGTGTAGGTACTTTACCTACCCCTCGCTTATACTGTCTTACGACGTACTCATTCGTCGCCAAACTTGATGTTTTGCGTCGACTTGATCGCCCCGAAGAATTATCACTAATCCTGGTACTTAAATATCTAAAGGAAATAAAACAACGTTGAGTTTACATGGATTTATTTTTTAAATAGTTTTCAGTCTTAAATAAAAACTTACAGCCATATCTTATACATTTTACTTGAAACACACAGTATAAGAGTCCATTCATACTAACCTAAGTCGATTTTTTATACATTTAATAATGGCCCTGAAAATCTTACGAATTTTAATTCGAAGTTGATTCTAACAAAACTAGGTTTTCGTGAAATAAAACTATGGGTTATGTCGCGTATAGAAATTAATAAATTAATTTTCTTCACACTTGCTGTCTAAGCGCGACATTGCTTGCGCGCGTAGCGGGAGTAATAGAAAAGAAAAATTCCCTAGGGAGTAATAGAAATGTCAGTACGTCATTTCATAATATTTGGTCTTAAAACAATTTTTTTTGTCGGCAAGTGTGATGAAGAACATTGTATGCATCACGGTCGGTAAGCGGAATACTAACGAGAGTGTTAGAAGCCCGACGCCGTTAGGTGGAGGGCTTACCTGCGTACTTACCTCCCTTGATGCACAATGTACTATTTCCACACCCCTACGTTTCGAACACATTAGAGGGTTCGTGGTCTACCGGCCTATACGCGACGTAATCCGTTTCCATAATTCGCGAAAACCGAAGAAAACATTAGGTTGTAATTCTTTTCACGGACGTTTCACCCTCACCACTCATTCGTCGCCAAACTTAATGTTCTGCGCCAGTTTAATAGCGCCAGAGTAGTTAAGCGTGACGGTAGATCGTCGCATGTAGTTCTTCCAGCTGTCAGAGCCGCACTCGCGGCCGCCGCCGGTGGCCTTCTCGCCGCCGAACGCGCCGCCCACCTCCGCGCCGTTCGTCGGGATGTTGATGTTCACGATGCCGCAGTCCGAGCCCAGGGGGCCGATCCACTGGAAGGATAGATAGATAGATAGATTAATTTATTTCTTAATGAAAATTACATGTCATTTGTTAACGAATAGCACAAATTAATAAAAAATAGAACAAAAAAAATCAAATGTATATAAAATAATAATAATAAAACAAATTCTAAACATCAATGCATAATAAAATTCACAAAAAGATCGTCAAGTGTATAAAAAACAATAAAATTACAATATATTCAATTTAAAATTAAAATGTCTAAACTAAATTGCAACAATGTCAATATTATGTATAATAATAAATATATTTTAATAAGTATATTTTTCGATGTATTCGCTTACGGAATACATTGAATTCGTCAAAAAGAATTCTTTTGCTCGTTTTTCACATATGTCGTCAGAGTTTACATTTCTGATATCGGCGGGTAGACGTTCATACAGCGACGGACCTATTACTCGCGGGCTCTTATCGAGTAACGCTAGTCGCCGCGGCACGGGCAGTAGTCGCCCCGTCTGACGGGTTATTCTGCCTGCCATATTCGACCGTTTAAATAGGTGAATATTTCTACGCGTAAATATTATGATCTCGTACAAGTATAGCGAGTAGTAGGTCATTATGTTAAGTTTTTTAAAAAGTTCTCTGCACGAGTGCCTCTGATTCACGCCTGCCAATATTCGTACGGCACGTTTTTGAAGTATAAATAATCGGTCGGAATACGTTCACTTGAGAGTTGAGTCAATAGGTACATTTCATTACAGCTTATCTTAGTCTAGTGCTGGACGTAGGCCTCTCTTATTAACTATGCGTACAGACTGATTAGGAGGTGAATGCCCATAATGGCCACGCTGGGCAAGTGGATTGGCGACCGTAGTAATAAATGTCCACGTATGATGACGCTGCTGCCTATCATCAATCTTCTATCAAATAATGGTCAGTGACACTTCAATCCCTTAGTCGGCTCTTACGAAACGATAGTTACGGGGTGGTGACAAATAAATTCTTATTGCCGTCACCACACTGGTAAAAGATATCAACCAAGTTCCATTTCATTGCTGTACACAGTGATCAGATATGAGATCCCGAGATCAAAGAACTTGCGACAGTAGATGATGGACTAGGGAGACATACATTGAAGATATCAGCAGCAAATTCTCAGTAAACGGATTCGAAGACAACCCCTGTTCCACTTCCTTGTTGTACGCGATGCAAGTACAGCCAGATCAGGAATCTCGAGGCAGTAGAAAATAGAAGACACGTACCTTGAAGATATCAGCCAAGTTCTCGGTAAACTGACACATACCTAAGATATTAGCCAAGTTCTCAGTGAACTGACACATACCTAAGATATCAGTCAAGTTCCACTTCATTGCTGTATGAAATGCCGTTGCTCAGGTATGAGATCTCTTGATCACAGAACTTGCGACAGTAGATGATGGACTAGGGAGACATACATTGAAGATATCAGCCAAATTCTCAGTGAACAGACTCGAGGACAACCCCTGTTCCACTTCATTGTTGTACGCGATGTTAGTAGCCAGGTCTGGAATCTCAAGGCAGTAGACAGTGGACTGAAGACATACCTTGAAGATATCAGCCAAATTCTCAATGAACAGACTCGAAGACAACCCCTGTTCCACTTCATTGTTGTACGCGATGCCAGTGGTCAGGTCTGGAACTTCGAGACAATAGACAGTGGACTGAAGACACATACCTTGAAGATATCAGCCAAGTTCTCAGTGAACAGACTCGAAGACAACCCCTGTTCCACTTCATTGTTGTACGCGATGTCAGTAGCCAGGTCTGAAATCTCGAGACAATAGACAGTGGACTGAAGGCACATACCTTGAAGATATCAGCCAAGTTCTCAGTGAACAGACTCGAAGACAACCCCTGTTCCACTTCATTGTTGTACGCGATGCCGGTGGTCAGGTCTGGAATCTCGAGACAATAGACAGTGGACTGAAGACACATACCTTGAAGATATCAGCCAAATTCTCAGTGAGAACAGACTCGAGGACAACCCCTGTTCCACTTCATTGTTGTACGCGATGCCTGTGGTCAGGTCTGGAATCTCGAGACAATAGACAGTGGGCTAAAGACACATACCTTGAAGATATCAGCCAAATTCTCAGTGAACAGACTCGAAGACAACCCCTGTTCCACTTCATTGTTGTACGCGATGCCGGTGGCCAAGTCTGGAATCTCGAGGCAGTAGACGATGGGCGCGAAGCACTCTGTGTGGACGAGCGGGTGGTCATGAGGTAAGCCTGTGACGATGGTCGGCTCTACGAAGTAACCTTCGCGCTCGATCACCTGCGACACGTAATGAGTTGTAAAACTTGGCTTAAAAAACTTATATAAAAAAGTTTATGAGTAGTTCGCAGTTCTGCACGAAAATGGGATAAAAAAAACGCTAGCCAGGAAAGCTAAACACTAGGTTCTGATTTTTACAATGATTACTGAGGAACTCCACGAGAGTTCAGTGTCGTGTTTTATAAAGTTACAATTTACAATTTCGCTGTTTGCCTCTCTAACGCACGCACATATTGGCTAGAAAGAGAGGCAAACAGCGAAATTGTAAATTGTAACTTTATAAAACGCGACCCAGGTCATGCACACAACAAGTTGATATGTTAGAAAAATATTATTTTTGGTTATGTGTGGTAGCATTAGTGCGCTGCGTACCTCTTAGATAAGAATAAAATGGATCTATCAGTGAGTTCTTATAATTGGCTCCTTGTTTTTACTTTATTGTCTAATGTCTGTGTAATAGCTGTTGGATCTCCAAATAAAATAAAATAAATAAATAAACAACATGACATGCAAACACATGGGGAATTTGAAATTAGTGTTCTTTTTTGTACTGATAGCAAATCCAATTGCAACTGTAAGATTAACCCAAAAAGTTTGTTTGTGGTATTTGCTTCAATATTTTGACGCATGTCACTTTAATGAATTAATTCACTATATTTTTTGCAATTAGACGCGTGTGTAAATATTCACTTCAACTCTGCTGAAATTACACGTACTTATAGCAGCGTGTTGCCGATCTTGCTCACGAAGCCGGCGAAGGCCTTCCTCAAGCGCGGGTTATACGAGTAAATAACTTCATTGTACTCTGGATATTAGGGTAATGTAACTCACCTTTCCACCGAACTCGATCTTGCCGCCCGCCTTCACAATCTCAGCGACGGTCTTCTTGTAGGCCTCCACTGCTGCGGGTGTGTGCAGCGGCCCTATGAGGGTCTCTGATAGCAGCGGATCGCCGATCTTGCTCACTACGCCGGCGAAGGCCTTCCTCAAGCGCGGGTTATACGAGTACATAACTTCATTGTACTCTGGATATTAGGATAATGTAACTCACCTTTCCACCGAACTCGATCTTGCCGCCCGCCTTCACAATCTCAGCGACGGTCTTCTTGTAGGCCTCCACGGCTGCGGGTGTGTGCAGCGGCCCTATGAGGGTCTCTGATAGCAGCGGATCGCCGATCTTGCTCACTACGCCGGCGAACGCCTTCGTTAGGCGGGACACTACTTCGCTGTAGACCTGGCGATTGGGAAATAAATATATGAATCTTATGATAAGCGACACTGTAAGACCTTTTTATCGAAAACAAATATGGTGTTAGTTTCAACGAATATTCCAGTGGCCAAATACCACAAAAATGTACAAGCGTACAATTCCACAAAATTGCATGAATTCCCATACAAAAATATGTCAAGATTTGTGGGATAGGCCACAGGTGATTTATGGCACAATATTCGAGAAAATTAGCGGCACATTGCGCGTAGAACCGATGGCCGTTGGAGCGGGAAGCTTCTCGAGTGGCGGCCACGTGTAGTGTAGCCCCAACCTAACCTATTCAATCCTGTATAATTGAAATTTGATTCCATTTCTAATAAGGAACCTATATTAATTAACCTAAATTAAAGCCATAAAACGTTGGGCTGTAATTCCAGCTACTTCCTAGAACACCCACGCACCTTGCCTTGACCTGCAGCCTTATACGGTTATCCCTTCTTTACTCAATACATATGACTTTAGTATAAAAGGCCTTTATGCTTAGCACATGATTGGCGCGACAGTATCTCGCCGCGAGATAGTCTATCCGTCGTATCCGTTGTTAATATAGCTAGTGAAGGACGGGAGATCTATCTCGCGGCGACATACTCGCACCAATCATGTGCTAAGCCTGCTTGTTTCACAAATAAATATATTCAGTTATACTTCAGACTTAGTTGTATAATTTACTACGTCAACCCACACCTCACACGTACCGGAAGGCGCAGCGTGGGTAGGCCCCCCCACAAGATGGACTGATGACCTGGTGAAGGTCGCAGGAGTCCGCTGGATGCGGGTGGCACAGGACCGGTCATTGTGGCAATCTTTGGGGGAGGCCTATATTCAGCAGTGGACGTCTTTCGGCTGACATGATGATGATGATGATTGGAGAAAAATTGCTCTTGGCGGCCGGTCGTTTCGACGCTTCGTCCTTTCTGTCTTCTAGGCCCGCAAAAAAAGTGCGAACTTCAGAGACGATTTCAACAATGTTAGACTTGAAATAGTTAATAAAAATTGTAGACACGAGATTCACAGTTTATTATAGTATCGGTATTGTAGTTTTAGTTAAGACCCATAGGGAAACTAAATAACCCAAAATGGAAGAAACACTACTTAAATCCAAAAGTTTAAATAAAACTATTGCCTGAATAAAGAAAATATTTATTCATTCAAAGTCCATAATTATGGAGAAATTTATATAAATATCAACCATAGCATCCGAGAAGATAGGCAAAGAGCCCTTCTTTGTAATAACAGCCATACAAAGGTATGGTCTCATAAAAAAAAAGAATTATACAAAAATAAGTAAAAAAAGTTTTAAGTTAAACGGTTTTTATTGCACCAAAAACTAGAAAATAAAAATTAGTTTATAACTAACCGTCGATGCTACTTTCTGTTGATTACTCACGTGATACTATTATCACTGTAGTCTTCCCAAGTCGGATGCTGAAAGCCACGTTTAGCCTCTATGTCAGTGGATTAAGCGTTACCTAATCGGAAACTTTTACCAAACTGAAATAAAAACGTGGGGCGTACGCAATTTTGATTAAGTCACTATAGTTATTTAAGAACACACATAGAAATCAAGATAGCAATAGTGTTATAAGTTTTGTTCTGGCCTTGATAAAAGCTATTTACCTCTATAGAAGTGATTGAACAGATAGATGATTAATTGCAAAATTAAAGCTACAATTTAAACTTTTACATACTTGTATGTTTCTTTATAATAACGCCCCACGTTTTTATTTTAGTTTGGTAAAAGTTTCCGATTAGGTAACGCTTAATCCACTGACATAGAGGCTAAACGTGGCTTTCAGCATCCGACTTGGGAAGACTAGAGTGATAATAGTATCACGTGAGTAATCAACAGAAAGTAGCATCGACGGTTAGTTATAAACTAATTTTTATTTTCTAGTTTTTGGTGCAATAAAAACCGTTTAACTTAAAACTTTTTTTACTTATTTTATTTTCAAGTTTTTAGTGCAATTGTTAAGTTAATTTCCGATAATATACTTACTTATTCTAGATCAAAGATGTTGTTTGTAATATGTAATACAATTATGCATGCTAAGTAGCGTTTATACTTTACTTAGCATGTCTCATCACGAATCACGACACATATGTAAACGTAATGGACATTATTTTATGTGTAACGGGAGGCGAATCCCTGCTGAATAGATATTTTTAGAAATCCGACACTAAAAAAATGTTATTAATTATCTCGATCGACAAATGAAAACCAAAGGCTGGGCTTGGTTAATGTAAGCTTGAATGCCCGAAGTGTCTCAAATGGACGTGTTATTCATACAATAAGTACCTTAGATAACAGAGATCTGACAATAAGGAATATATCAATCAATTTGGTTTATTGAGAAAATCAAGTTTAAATTTTTATATTGTACACATTGTACAAGTTGTTATTGTACAAGTCGAATTTCGAGACTATAAAATAGGTCGACTGAGATAATGAGCTTTCATTATCTCAGTCGACCTACCGGAGGACCGCAGGTCTGACGGAAAATCCGACGCGAACCGAGGGTCAATCCATGCAATCTAACAACCGGAGGGCCATAGGCCCGACGGCACTATGGCACGCACTACGTGAATCCGAGAGACTCACACTCTCTGTCTATCAACTGAAGGTCCGAGTGCACGTCCTACGCAAACCACCTGCGCTGTCAGCCTATCAACCGGAGGGCCGCAAGCCCGACGGCACGCCCTACGCGAACCCGAGGGGTATACTCATACTCTCAGTCTCATCTACCGGATGACTGCAGGTCCAACGGCACGCCCTACGCGTACCACTCACACTGTCACTCTATCAGTTGGAGGGCCGCAGGCCCGACGGCTCGCCCTACGCGATCCACTCATGCTGTCACTGGGCATTTTCGCGAGAAGAGATCCAAAAAAAATTTTTTTTAAGGTAGGTAAATTTAATGTTTTTCCTACTCAGAATAACAAGTTCTTTCAATCTAGGAGAAAAAAAGTACAAGAAAAAAATGGTCCCACATTTTTCATACATTTTACATGCTCTCCACTTTGTAACCGCTGTACAAAGTGTTTGAAAAACGGTTACGTAATAGAAACAAAAAGTTGGGACACTTTTTTCTTCTAGTAGGATCGAAAGAGCTCGTGATTCTGAGCAGGAAAAACATAAAAACCTGTTTCAGAAAAATACGTTTTTGTATCTCTTCTCGCGAAAATGCCCCACTCTATCAGCTGGAGGGCCGCAGGCCCGACGGCCCGCCCTACGCGAACCACTCACTCTGTCACTCTATCAGGTGGAGGGCCGCAGGCCCGACGGCCCACCCTACGCGAACCACTCACGCTGTGAGTCTATCAGCTGGAGAGCCGCAGGCCCGACGGCCCGCCCTACGCGAACCACTCACGCTGTCACCCTATCAGCTGGAGGGCCGCAGGCGCGACGGCCCACCCTACGCAAACCACTCACGCTGTCACTCTATCAGCTGGAGGGCCGCAGGCCCAACGGCCCGCCTTACGCGAACCACTCACGCTGTCAGTCTATCAGCCAGAGGGCCGCAGGCCCGACAGCTCTCCTTACGCAAACCACTCACGCTGTCAATCTATCAGCTGGAGGGCCGCAGGCCCGACGGCTCGCCCTACGCGATCCACTCATGCTGTCACTCTATCAGTTGGAGGGCCGCAGGCCCAACGGCCCGCCCTACGTGAACCACTCACACTGTGAGTCTATCAGTCGGAGGGCCGCAGGCCCGACGGCTCGCCCTACGCGATCCACTCATGCTGTCACTCTATCAGCTGGAGGGCCGCAGGCCCGACGGCCCGCCCTACGCGAACCACTCACGCTGTGAGTCTATCAGCTGGAGAGCCGCAGGCCCGACGGCCCGCCCTACGCGAACCACTCACGCTGTCACCCTATCACCTGGAGGGCCGCAGGCCCGACGGCCCGCCCTACGCAAACCACTCACGCTGTCACTCTATCAGCTGGAGGGCCGCAGGCCCGACGGCCCGCCCTACGCGAACCACTCACGCTGTCAGTCTATCAGCCGGAGGGCCGCAGGCCCGACAGCTCTCCTTACGCGAACCACTCACGCTGTCACTCTATCAGCTGGAGGGCCGCAGGCCCGACGGCTCGCGCTACGCGATCTACACACGCTGTCGCTCTACCAGCTGGAGGGCCACAGGCCCAACGTCTCGCCCTATGCGATCCACTCACGCTGTCACTCTATCAGCTGGAGGGCCGCAGGCCCGACGGCCCGCCCTACGCGAACCACCCACGCTGTCACCCTATCAGCCGTGACCCTATGAGGCTATCAGCCGGAGGGCCGCATTAATGACATACGGTACTAAGCCGTGGTCGCTTACAATGGGCCTCATAAGAAGGCTCAAAGTCACCCAAAGGGCAATGGAGAGGCCTATGCTAAGAGTCTCTCTGCGAGATCGGATTACAAATGAGACCATCCGCAGCAGAACCAAAGTTACCGATAAAGCTCTTCGAATCGCTAAACTGAAGTGGGCGAGGCTCGTCGCGCGTGGAACCGATGGCCGTTGGGGTGGTAACGTACCGGCACAGCATGGGTAGGCTCCCCACAAGGTGGACTCATGACCTGATGAAGGTCGCTGGATGCGGGTGGCACAGGGCCGGTCCTTGTGGCAATCTTTGGGGGAGGCCTATATTCACCAGTAAACGTCTTTCGGCTGATATGATGATGATGATAATTAAATCCGTATGTTTCTACCAAATATCTAACTTCAAAATCTACATATCGCTAAACCTAGCGGTTGTACCAGGCAGTAACTGTGGTATCAGATTTGAGGAGTTGGACGTTAGTATTCTCGCATTCGCATGTTTCTACTTGATATCTAAAGAACTTCTTTACAATCAAGATATCGATAAAAGATAAACCTTGCAGTTATTGTAGGCAGTACTGCAGCATCAGGAGTGAGGAGTTGGAAGTCAAGATCAGGCTGTTAGTATTTGATTATGCCAAACATGCTATACTTTCATTTTCACGTGTCTAACACTCTCGGTTAAGGTAAGCAGTACGTCTGCAGCATCAGGCTTTGAGGATACAAGGATACAAATATTATAATATTGCATTGTCATGGGGACTTGATAAGAGTTCCAAATTTTATTGATTTCGGTGCAGTAGAAGTGGTCGAAAAATCGATCACAAGATTTGAAGCATCGACGACAGTTGATACGCGGTGAAGTTAATAAAAACCGTTTAAAAATGGCTACTTTATTTCGTGAACAAGCCTTATCGATTTTACACACTAGTTCTGCCCACTTCAAATCAAATCAAATAGTTTATTTGTACAACATAGGTAGGTTACAGGTGTTACAAATGTAATATAATATTGAACGCTATGTCGTGCCTGTTGGCATACAAATTTAGTTTAGTTTACATTATATAATTTAATAAATAAATAAATAAATCTTGGGACATCTTACACAAATCGACCTAGTCCCACGGTAAGCTCAATTAAGGTCTGTGATTAAGGCTTGTGATGTGGGTACCAAGCGACGATGTATATAATACATTGAAAATACTTTAATTATATACTAGGCTAACAAAAATCTCATTACAGGTTCAATTAGGTGCATAATTAATATTAATCATTTGTAAAATTATAATATAAGTAATAGTATTTAACAAGGATATTTCATGAATGTCAATTACAATAATAGCATAAGCATAGTCATTTATGTATAAGTCAAGTATTCTGTGATTGAGTAATATGCTTTTCTATCAGAAAGGTCTTTAGATTTCTCCTAAAATCTTTATTATTGTTCTTACATTGGACTAATTCCTGTGGAAGCTTGTTGAATATTTTGTGGGCCATTCCAAGTATACTTTACTTCTTAGCCCTTTTCCCTGCTCAATTCAGCTGAATGTAGATGAGGTACCTTCTTGTGCAGTAGAAGGCGTCGCGTGGTGGTGCAGCGCTGGCCCGCTGTGCCGGCGCACGCGAACAGTGCGGCTTGCAGTAGCAGGTCCAGGTTGGCATCTTCGTTGACGATGATGGCGTTGTTGCCGCCCAGCTCGAGGAGGTGGCGGCCGAAGCGCTTCTGCACTTCTACTCCCACCTGAAATATAATATAATATGTGGTGACATTGTAATCATACAATACTCGTATAGCTGAAGAGCATCTGGAATAAAAGAACATCGAGCTAAGAGGTACTATACGTTAAACTGCGTACAGTCTCATCATCCATCATTATGGCCTCATCGGAAGACCTGCGCTGGCACTCGCTAGCAATATGCTGAGATGAGACCATTTCGTAGCATACACACATTTATTTGTATAATTATTTTTCGTTTCTGTATTTTGTGTATGTGTATGTTACGAATAAAGTTATTTCTATTTCATCACCAACAAATTCTAGATCTATATTCCATAAAAGTACTGATCTGACTGAAAGATCTTTAACCAGATGCTTCCCCACATTATTGCCTCCCACGCAGGTACCGGCGGTCACCGCGCTGGTAATGTTCTTCTAAACGTTAGAATTACTGGCTGTACAATAGCATTAATTAATAAAGCAGCTGGATCTTCGAATCGTTGACACATCACAGCAACGAAATTTTTTATTAGTGATGGGCCAGATGAAAAAATACTTGTTAGTCAACACCGGGGTTCCAAGGTATCCTGTCGTTTGACCAAAAATTGTTTAACAAATTTACACTTGGCAACCAACTACTGGCAAAATTATGTTTCGGCAAATCCTTTTTTCTACAACAACATCTTTGACAATTTATTATCTTAGCCAAATAATTAACAAATAAAATATCATTTTATAAGAGTTATTTTTGGCAAAAGAATATTTAACAACAAAGTATACTAATAAATTTACCATTAGCCTAAAAATGTTTGCTAAAATGGGTTGGAGTACAGCAAAGTGGGTTTTTTTGTTGCAACCCAGTAAATTTTTCCCCAAAATCAAAAATGGCCGAGATATTCGACATCAAATTAAAAAAAAATTAACATAACATTCATTGTAATCTTGACCAAAATCTGCAGTGAGCGAGCGAAGCGAGCGAACAAAACCTTCCGGGGCAGATCCGACTCGGATAGGTTAGGTTAGAAGACTAAGGCGGGAGCTTTGCTCCCGCCTTAGTCTTCGAGGTTATTTTTTTTTTATTGTAACCCAGAAAACTTTTCCCCAAAATCGAAAATGGTCGAGATAGGTATTCGGTGAATGTACAAATATGTTAAACGTAGTTTTAGGTGACATGTAAAATAAACAATTGATTTATTTATCAATTTATACATTGTTCTAATGTATTAATTGCTTAATGATTATTTGTCAATTGAGTTTTTGTAAAATGATACATTTGCGGAACAACATTTTTGCCACTTACTACATTGGTGAAACGTTTGTTGTAAAATAAATATTTGCTAACATTGTTTTGGTTAAACATTAGTGAACCGTGTTCCAAGCGTCAACCTCGGATCTTTGGCTACACACCACCCAACTTTTTTATTAGCGATTAGATCAGAGTATACGGAGTGTTTTTTTTAAGTGGGACAGTTTGGGGAAATCGGAAACTATAGAAGATACAAGGAAGCTGTCTTAGGAGACATTAGGTATTTTTTTGAGATAACAATTTTGACATTTTCAAAATTTTGGTCAAGTGCGAGTTGTACCTAAAAATTAATAATATTGATAAAAAAATTTTTTGACGCAGATCGACGTGATTTCATGCGTAGACAATTTTATTGTATTGGATGAAAAAAATCTGAAGCAGAAGTTAGTCAAATTTAAGAAAACCTTTCTCATATTACATCCACTGTGAAGTGTCTACTACTGCAAGGTCAATATTTTAAAAAGCATTACTTCGAACATGACATTAGAATTTGGAACGTTTTATTTAAGTTCAAAAGGATTTTAATAAGTTACATGTCGCGAGCTCATAAAGAAAAATAAAACTTAAAATTTGGAATGACCATTCGTATTTTGAATTTCGTTGGATATTTTCATTATTTTTTTCTTTATAGTTTCCGATTTCCCCATACTGTCCCACTTAAAAAAAACACTCTGTATATAGATGTATTACCTGCTGTCCAACAGCGGTGCTCCCAGTAAACGACACCAGCTTCATCCTCGGATCCTTAACCAGCTCCTGCCCCACATCCTTGCCGCCCACACAGAGCGACGCCACGGCTCCAGGGATGTTGTTCTTGGCCAGCACGCCTTCCACGATCTTGGTGACGGTCCAACAGCAATATTATTATTACCTGCTGTCCAACAGCGGTGCTCCCAGTAAACGACACCAGCTTCATCCTCGGATCCTTAACCAGCTGCTGCCCCACATCCTTGCCGCCCACACAGAGCGACGCCACGGCTCCAGGGATGTTGTTCTTGGCTAGCACGCCTTCCACGATCTTGGTGACGGTCCAACAGCAATATTATTATTACCTGCTGTCCAACAGCGGTGCTCCCAGTAAACGACACCAGCTTCATCCTCGGATCCTTAACCAGCTGCTGCGCCACATCCTTGCCGCCCACACAGAGCGACGCCACGGCTCCAGGGATGTTGTTCTTGGCTAGCACGCCTTCCACGATCTTGGTGACGGTCCAACAGCAATATTATTATTACCTGCTGTCCAACAGCGGTGCTCCCAGTAAACGACACCAGCTTCATCCTCGGATCCTTGACCAGCCGCTGCCCGACATCCTTGCCGCCCACACAGAGCGACGCCACGGCTCCAGGGATGTTGTTCTTGGCTAGCACGCCTTCCACGATCTTGGTGACGGTCCAACAGCAATATTAGTATTACCTGCTGTCCAACAGCGGTGCTCCCAGTAAACGACACCAGCTTCATCCTCGGATCCTTGACCAGCCGCTGCCCGACATCCTTGCCGCCCACACAGAGCGACGCCACGGCTCCAGGGATGTTGTTCTTGGCTAGCACGCCTTCCACGATCTTGGTGACGGTCCAACAGCAATATTATTATTACCTGCTGTCCAACAGCGGTGCTCCCAGTAAACGACACCAGCTTCATCCTCGGATCCTTAACCAGCTGCTGCCCCACATCCTTGCCGCCGACACAGAGCGACGCCACGGCTCCAGGGATGTTGTTCTTGGCTAGCACGCCTTCCACGATCTTGGTGACGGCCACCGCGATAAGGGGGGTGGTGTCTGACGGCTTCCATACGCTTGTGTCGCCGCACACCTGAGGAATTGTTTCGATTGATTTGACAATCGTATATTTGCATCGCTAATCTCTGAGACTTTTTTTTATAATGGCACAACAAAGTGGCTCCTCTCCACCTGATGGCAAGTGAAAAGTGGAGCCGCCTTGCTGGCCCGCTAGATGCTTCTTCACGCTTCGTTTAAAATACATTTTTTCCGCATACTATCGAGTTTCGCTGTTTTTTTTCCTTTGGGAAACATACATTAGATATACGTACCTAAGGAGGTACTATTTAGGGCACTCGAACTAAAAAAGAATGCCGGTCACTCCGCAAATCTTCATTGAAATCGATTCTTGCGGAATATACTCGAAAGCGAAAAGCGTGTATAAGAAAAGTCCTCAGATTACGCTATAAGTAGGTATGTAGGTAAAGATAATTAGCTGTTCACTCCCCGCTGTGACTGATAAATAGGCCCTAGCATGCAAGGGCACACAAAGTAGATAAATAATGTTATTACCTACTTTACCTAGTAGGTAGTTCAAGATTAAATAACGATAAACGATAACGATGTTATTATTGCAAATTGTATCGGTGTTAAGATAAAAATACGTTACACCTTACATTAGGTATCTGACTAATGATGTATAAGTATTAGATCTGATTTATAATGTATCAAATTGTACAAACGAAATGAAATGAAAAAAAATATATGAGCACAAAATATAACTTGATAATATATCAAAGTTGTGAAGGCTCCTAAATTTCCAGTGAGGCCCGGAGGAGGAATTAAGAAGCTAGAGAGGCAAAATGTAGGTTTAGAAGAGGCGTACGTTATTTAAATAACGATCAGGGTCGCGTTTTATAAATTTACAATTCACAATTTTGCTGTTTGCCTATCTTTCTAGCCAATATGTGCGCGCGTTAAAGAGGCAAACAGCGAAATATGTAGTAAAATGTAACTTTATACAACGGGACCCAGTCATTTCTAGTAACAAAGGTTTTGGAATGATGGCGGATCCAAATAGGCATAGCAATGGGGGCACCTGACCAAAACACTGGACCTAGGTATGCTTAGGAGCTGATTTTTAACGATTGAAAAATACATTTCAGTACTTTATACCATCATAATTCATAAGTCAATGCCCCCTGAACGAAATTGCTCCAATACATACCATAGCAATAGCGCTGTTCCAACCAAACACGGCTACAGGGAAGTTGAAAGCGGTGATAATGCCGATGGCTCCCAGCGGGTTCCACTTCTCCATGAGGACGTGTCCCGGTCGCTCTGAAGGGAAAATGGTGCCGGGCAAGGAGCGAGACAGGCCCAGAGCCAGGTCACACACGTGGATGTATTCGACAACTTCTCCGATGGCCTCGGGGAGGATTTTACCTGGAAAGAGAAAATTGCTGTCACCTGCTTAAGGAAGGAAGTTGATTTATGCAAGTTAGTGCCCATAGTTGCACAAGTGCAGTTTAGGAGATAAATGCCCATGATCGCCACGCTGGGCAAGCGTATTGGCAGTAATTTGTCTGATATGAGGACGCTGCTCAAGAATGGTCAGTGACATTTGAATCCCTTGGTTGGCTCTTACGAGACCCGCGGGAAGCGATGGGATGGGGTGGGGACAAATGTATTCCTACCTCCTTTACCACGGACGCACGGCCAAGATTCAGTAGTACGAGTAGATTGTGTCACAAGGGCTCAAAATGTTATAATTTCGGCGAGGGCGTTCATTGAAGCCCGAGTGAAGTGATGCAATCCACAATAGAATCCCGAACGTAGTGAGGGATCCTAAAGTGGAATCCTGCGTGTCATGAGGGATTCAAGCGTTAATTAATTTACCACCATTACGTAGTTAGCAAACGACCAACTTTGATGTTTTGACGATGCAGAAAGCTACTAAACCCAATATAATATTAAAGCATTAGTCAGAGTCAGATTGACATAAAAGTTTGTTGTCGCTTTCTGCAAAACTATGGTCAATTTTCACACCACCTATCAGAAAAATAAAAGATGCTGAAGAATCGATTCTGAAGAAATATTTATCAATTATGAACATACTGGTTACTTTCGTTGGTAAGGCCGTGTGGTGACGGCAGTAAGAATACATTTGTCATCATCCCAACTCCTCCTGCGGGTGTCGTAAGAGTCGACTAAGGGATTTAAGTGTCACTGACCATTGTACAAGATTAATGATGGGCAGCAGCGTCATCATAGTGGACACATTACTGCGATCGCCAATCCGCTTGCCCAGCGTGGCGATTATGGGCATTTACCTCCTAATGCGTCTATGCGCATAGTTAATAGGAGAGGCCTACGTCCAGCAGTGGACTAACATAGGCTGATGATGATGATGTTGGTTACTTTCATATTTCATTGTATTTTTTTAGGCTGGCAATAGAAAGTCCTTGAACAGAAAAGTGCCACTTTGATCCCTCCCAGGAGGGAAGAAAAGGCCCGTATTCAAATCTGAAAAAGATGATACGTTCTGGTTTGTATAGTGTACTAGCTTACCCATCTCAAGAGACACAAGCCGCCCCAGCGGCTGTAGCTTCTCCCGCAGCGCGTCCCCGATTTGCCGCACGACCTCGCCACGCGCCGGCGCCGGCAGCTGCGCCCACTCGCGCCACGCGGCCTGCGCGGCGGCTGCGCACGAGTCGTAGTCCGCGGCGCTGGCTGCCTGCACCTCGGCTATCACTTTGCCGTTGGCTGGGCTGAAGGATTGGATTACCTGCGGATATTTGCAGATTGCTTGCTACTGATAGCTTATTTAAATTGAATTTATGACTCTGAGCCTGGTACATTAATTTGGACAATTATAATGATCCGGCTCGAAGGACCATATTTCATAAATAGGGGTCGGAACTATGGGTGCAAAACTTTCACAAAACTTCTCAAGTGGGCTTGACATAGCACATACATACATAAAATATACATGTTTACACACCCACACATTGTTAGTTGAAGATTCCGAGATAGGAAATAAAATTGGATACAGATTTTTCAATAATATTCGTATTTTTTTCTTGGCTAAAGTGTTCCCATATGTCAATTTTAAAGTTTTGTTAAAGTTTTGCACTCATAGTTCCGACTCCTATTCATAAACCATACGTGATAAAATGTACAAATATAAAAGTGTTAAGCACGAAGGAAAAAGCGAATTTTAAAACATTTTCAATTAGTTTTTGACACGTCCATTGACACGCAAGGCCATCTGTAACTAATGGGGGGCCCCTGGGCACCACAGGATTTTGGGGCCCCTTTCGAAAGGAAAGTAAACGTGAGAATAAATGTGAGGAAAGTTATCGTTCTTTCGGGGGGCCTCCTGCAGATGGGGGCCCTGGGCACGTGCCCCTTGTGCCCTTATGGCAAAGACGGCATTGTTGACATGGGTAGATATCAAATCAAAAAATCAAAATCAAAATATTTTTATTATCATTAATAAACAAATTTTAAAGTTTACAATGACTGGGGCCTTCCTTTAGGCTACGAAGCCTGTGTTGGAACGCCCCGCTCTTCCTCAAGTTTAATAACAATAATAAGATTAAACACATTTCTAATAAATAGATCACAATAAGTACTTATATTTTAATAATAGCATATTATTTATTAATATGCATCATATAAATATTACGTAGGTACCTACTTACATAGGGTGGATGACGTAGATATCGTTAGATCTTTTTGTCTATTCTCTATGTAATAAGAAAAGAATAAGAGTAAAATAAGCAACAGTAAAATCTACAGTAATTAAATATCTATATGAAATATACAGCAATGTTTACTAAGGTTAAATGCTATAAAATACACAGATAAGGGTGCGGGCAGACGAGTTATCAGCACAAGTTAACGAACTAGAACAATAGGTTTGCTGTTATAGACTACTATCTTGTTATTTGAGACGTTATATAATTGTCTACCGTAGTCCCATTCTAGACAAATATTTAATTCACGATATCTGCTTTTAATGCACTCAGTGTCATAATGTTTTTTTTAGATAAAAATGTAATATGTGCAATTACAGACTTTTAGAGCGTGTCACATCTTATCACATCATTCAATTTAGCTTCTATATTTTGAATACGAGTTTTATTTTAGTGAAGAAAAACGGAAAAAGGACTTTTCTACCCTCCAGCCGGCAAACAGCACTTTGCCGGCCGCTGCGTTGTCTAAACTGAGTTAGATACATATAGATACTTAAATACATAGACAGCCATGACCAAGGAACAAATAAGTATTTGTGTTAAATAAATACACAAATAATGCCCTCGCCGGGATTGGAACCCGGAACCTCCAGCGTCGTAGGCAGGGTCACTACCAACTAGGCTACGGAGGCTGACTTCAAATGGATTATGATTTCAAATGGCGAATATTGAATACGACACATCATTAAATATAATTATTAGGAACTTAAATATACATACCTACCTCTACCTACCTACACATGTCTAAGTACTAACCTGCCCATTAGCTTGCCATTTTCCGTTGAACACTCCCACATTCTTCTTCTCCAATCCCAAATCCTTCAAGAAGGAATACTTCGGGTCCTCAATGAGGTAACTAGCGTTGCGAGCCATAGGTGTCGATATTACACGCAGCGACAGAACTCCCCGGCACAAGATACGACTCATCAGTGCTTCTTTCACACTCGCCCGTATCAAAATACTTGTTTACGAACATTATTGTGTTAGCTCGAGTATTATCTTATTTGTGAACAATTATAAATGAACGTCTTATCGGGCAGATAAGCCGTTGCTGGGTCAAAAGTGCCATTGATTTTTGATGACGGTATTTCGTAATGAAATTTTGCCGATGTTAATAATTTCTGTTTAGATTAGGTATTATCTACTAATTGGAAACTCATTCACCTAGCTATTTTTAATGCCATGTGGAAATGTTCCATTGCTGTGCAACAACACCCTTGCATTTAATAGGTATAACATATAGGTACATGGATAGCTACAAATGAATTCATTATCGAGGATTGTAATTAGGAAAACTTGAAATAGGTATGTATACTATCAATCCCCTTCATCAACAGAAGAGTTTCAATAGCAGAGTTAGATAAATTACCTATAACAATAAGTCACCGTGGTTTATTTTCCTACCGGCAATCTCCAATCTTGCACTTCGGTATAGCAGCATCGTATTTTCTATCATGCACCTCGCTCCTTTAATAAGTCTAATTCGAAGGTTAGCCAGATCCATTGAATTAACTAAATCCACTACATGACAATATAACACTGCACACGCTATGCAACTCGTATAACTTGCATTGCACTCTGTTCAGGTTTGCGTAATTATGTCTCCGACCATAGGTGGGTTTGAATTAAACTTTCACTCGTAATTTAAAAGAAATAAACATTTTGCAATTCTTTCTGTTGTTTTGTGCGTGTCATTACGTTTGTGGTCTCAGGCAGAGTATCGACATTTTTCGGACTACCCGCACTTGGTCTTGATTATTAGCATTGACTGTCACTTGACCCAGAGAGAATATAATCACTACAAGTACTGTACAAGGTACTCATAGCGTATATATACCAGGGTCGCGTTTTATAAAGTTACAATTTACAATTTCGCTGTTTGCCTCTCTAACGCACGCACGTATTGGCTAGAAAGAGAGGCAAATAGCGAAATTGTAACTTTATAAAACGCGACCCAGAGCTACAGTACCAGGCTATAAAGTTTGTACATGATCTCTGAACTGAAGCTTCATAGAGTATTGCCCCTCTTGAACTTATGTGACGTTTGTGGAATATTATTTGTCTCTTTCTAAAGACTGATGTGCAAGTTTTATCGCCAGGTACTGTATAATAAATTACAACTAATATTACAAGTGGAAGCATGTCTTCTATCTGTCATACTGAAATTAGGCCCCAGGGGCCCATTTCTCGAAAGCTTGTAACTTGTAATACAAGTGGAAGTCCTTATCTAATTAATAGTGTCAAAAAGAGACTTCCACTTGTATTACAAAGTTACAAGCTTTTGAGAAATGGGCCCCAGATCGTAATCTTCTGAGCTATTATGCATATGCATAGGTAAACATGGAGGTAATATTGGAGATTGGACAGTATGCATGGTAAATATGTTTAAATATGGTATAAGCTTATAAGAGATTAAAACTAATCATATAAACTCAAACACCTACATATATTATATAAATATTAATACTAAATTTGTACATATATCACATTATAGAACATCCCCATCCCCCTGGTGACTCTCCCAGCGTTCCTTCTCTATATTCTTTAGCCTTATGGTCCAGGTAAGTGTTCTCCTGCCTCTTCTGCATCCACTCTGGTAGCGGTTTATCCCAGTCGGCAGGAGGGCCGTCCCGTTTCTTCCAAACATCATTTCTGTAATGGGCCTTTAGTCTTTCCATGCGTCGCGCTTTCTCACTTTCTATAAGTGCTGTCTGTAAAAATGAATGTAGGTATGTATATTATATTTCTACATGGTGTTTCCTAAGTCATTAATAGCATTGCACTCACGATATATACTGCACTACTTTTAGTGTGGGACCAACACAGAAATTGTGGAAAAAAATCACTTCCCTACACAAAATTTCGAGATCATGTAACCAATATGTATGAACTCCTTTTTATGTGATTTCAGGGTTAAAAACCAAAAGTTTCTTAGTATGACTATGGTGTGTGAGATAATTAGTGACTCAGGAAACACATTTATAAACTGCTATCATACAGAGAAGGGCCTTCAAAGTATTCTATTCAGACTATTTTAATAGTTTATGGCAGAGCTTTCCTACCTGTGCCTTTATCTATCTATTAGGGGATTATCCTAGAGGCATCATGTGGTCCCATTAGGAGTCTTTTTATTTTTGTTCTTACTAGGCTAGTACTGCAATAACTGGCAAGTTACTAAGAGTAAGAGGGGCATAATTTTTTCAATTATGCCAATAGTTTCATAGTTAAAATAAGTTTGGGATGCCCTGGTTTATGGTATAAGTAACTGTCTGCGAAATATGATTGTACATGCAAGCTACAATTAATTCTGGTTGTATAAAAGGCCCGGGCTGAAAGTCATGTAGCAATCTGCATGGCCATAATTGATGAATTTGATTATTGTATCTTGCAGTGTACAACCAAAAATATTTTTGTGAATAGTTGTATAAAAAATTGAAAGATGAATTGAAGTTCCATATGCCTACTTTTGTTATTAATATTGAAGAAAATGCTAGCCCCTCAAATGGTTAAGATAGAAATGCTCACAGCTGCTTTCTCGTCCTTGTCAGACTCCCACTTGCAGCAATTGTCAAAATCCTTCTTCCATTGGTTGCAGTTTAGGGTCTCACCGAAAATGAAGTACTGATGGAATCGGCCACGAAAACTTGTGCACTCCTTGTATTCATCCTTATAGATTTCACAGTCTCTTATCTAGAAAAAAATTGTCTTCAATATTATAGTCTAAGCATTAGTTTGTCTAACTAAATGGTTCTTCAAAGTATAATTTTTTATTTACAAAACTGTACATTTTATATACATAAATTAAATCTAACTAAACTACTATATAATTAACCCTCTGCGACTGTCGTTATGTCTATCAGATACCTGTATTTTGCAATAACGCCACTACTATGTTCACAACAAGATTCAATAATTTTACGTCACGTGACCACGTCAGTGGCAGAGGGTTAAAATTGCCCTTGTGGCATTATACCGATGCTAGCGGCATTTCCTTGCTGTATTGCAATGTGCTATGCTACTGCAGATATTGTTTGAGGAAGTTGCTAGTTTATCCAATGTCAAATTGTCAATTGGCGCTGGCTGTATTATTAGGCATACAATATCAATCAGCTCCCGCTGTACTAATTATATATTTAAAACATTTTGTTAGCCAACAGGAAGGAAAACAAGAATAAAATACATACAAACCACTTGTCTGTTTCAAAGTCAATTTGGGTTTTGGGTGCTTCTTCGTTTGTTGTATTAGTTTCACTACTTGTCGGAGGCATTTCGAAGAAGCGATCGATTATAATACAAGAAATTCACGATGTTATAAGGAGACCGAATCGACATAACCTGTAAATGTTTTATTACATAATGTTTTGCACATATTTGTATGAGAACGAACGAATTTGTTTATATAAAACAATTAGAATTAAAAGTTATATTACACGATTTGTTTACCTTAATATGTTTCTTTCATAATCCTTAGTAAATTATATTTTTTATGCCATTATTTCCTGATTATGAATTTGACATTGACAGTAGTGACACTACACTACACGCACAGATTACATTACACCGCAATGACAGTATTTGTCTTGGGCATGAATGTAGTCTTGGGATAATTTCATATGAAATATCAAGCTGGCCAACATTGATAAATCTAAAAATCCTGTAATTTAAAGTCGATTTGAAACAAAAATCGTGTAACGAAGAGTAAAAACTATTCGAGCTAGGTAAAAAACGGTTCATAATGTCCATATATGCATAGAACCGGTTGTTTTGGCTTGGCAAAATGCTGTCACTGTCAGTGCATGATGACATATTTAATTTAGTGACAGACAACTGACAAGTTAATTCACGAAATGAGCGAGAAAATCCAGAAAATCGGTGTGTTAAGAGTAAAAAGTCTGTGATGCATGCAGCAAAGTAAATAACAAACGGCATAGATACGTACTTTGTTCTATAGATAAAGCTAATACGATAATTCATTTGAATAATTTGTAAACAATACTAGTTTAATGTGCCATTGTTTTAAAACAGTACGAGTCATCGGTCATTTCTGTGTTAAAATTATCATTTTGTGATATTTTTTTATTTTATTCTTGAAGACATGTCTTTGAATAAACTCGTCGGTGGTGATTGCGGGGGCAACAATTCACTTGTCCAGTTGTCTAACATCGTTAGCCGGGATGCTGCCATCTCACAGCCACTGTCTCAATCAGACAGGTTCGTCAACGAATTCATGGCTCAAAACACCCAGGTGCCACAAACGTTTAATATGAACGCTTTACTTAATAACATTCCTGATGTGGAAAAAGTTGGAGCCCAACAAAACAAGCCCACAATTAGTCCAGCTGTAGTAGGGAATAGGCCACAGATAGCTCCATGGATGGCAGGGCCCTCATCTTCATTCATTCCCCCACAGCACATGATGAGGCCATTTTACATGCCCCAACAACCTATGATACAACACCAGCAAAAATCCAATGTTCAAATTGAATACATGAATGAATCTGAACTTCAGAAACCTGAGAACAGTGATGTTAGAGCAAAAGCCCAAGAATATGTTGACACTGTGAAGAATGATGATGAGTTGGCATATAATCAATTCATGTCCTTTATGAAAAGAATAAGTTCAGGGGAACTTAATTTGGGGGCATCAACAGAGAGTAGCCAGAAGAGTAGAGATGAAATAATTGATGAAATGGCAGAAAAGTATAAAGATGAATGGGCTAAGCTGAGTGATGGGGTGAACTCAGACTACTGGAGTTCAGAAGCCGCAAATGGTATTGCTGAAGACTATACATTCACTGATGGAAATGTTATGTTGGAAAATAAAAATGCACTTGAATTGGGTAAAGAAAAGTTAAAAATGGGTGATGTTCCTGGGGCTGTGCTATGCTTTGAAGCTGCTTGTCAGCAACAGCCTGACTCAGCAGAAGCTTGGTTCATGTTGGGTACAACACAGGCAGAAAATGAACAGGATCCCTTAGCAATCACAGCACTGAAGAAATCTCTACAAATTGACCCTAGACAATTGGAAGCCTACATCACACTTGCAGCTGCATACACTAATGAAAACATGCCTAAATATGCATTCATGGCACTGATTGATTGGCTGAAAGCTAGTCCCAAATATAGTGATTTGTTACCACAGGATATTGATCCAAAAAGTTTAGATTTGAAAGGGTTGGAATCCCATGTAAAGTCATTATATCTCCGTGCTGCCCAACTTAATCCTTCTCAGATAGATCCCGATGTTCAAAATGCTCTAGGAGTTGTGTTTAATATTAGCCAGGAATATGACAAGGCTGTAGACTGCTTTAAGGCAGCTCTAATGGTTGCTAATTCAGACTCAAAGCTGTGGAATAGACTTGGTGCAACATTAGCAAATAGTGAAAGATCTGAAGAAGCAGTTGATGCTTATCATGAAGCCTTGAACTTGGAGCCTGGGTTTATCAGGGCAAGGTACAATGTTGGTATTACTTGTATGAACTTAGGTGCTCACAAACAGGCAGCTGAACATTTCCTAGTAGCATTAAACCAACAAAATAAAGCTAAGAACATGTTTCCTGAATCTACTTCTGGAGATGTCAGCTCATCTACTATTTGGACAACACTAAGAATGGTGTGTTCATTTATGGGGGAACATGAAGTGGCCAAATTTGTAGATGAGAGAAATTTAAGTGAGCTAAATAAGTTCTTTGAAATTGAATAATGCTATACAAGTCTACAGTTTAAATCACAACATTATCAGAAAATAGGATAAACAGTAACTTATTATGATATGCAGTACTACTGATAAAAAGTGATAAGAAGATGTTACTCTACTATAAATATTTGTGGGAAATTACATAGCTATGTGAATGGGGTGGATAATGGCAATTTTATTTAATAATGGTACAAAGCATTGGGGCAAGTTAAGTTTATTTTTATTTTTTTATATACAAGGTTGTAAATAATTGGGATTGGTAAAATTAAATTATTTTTATACTGGTTATTGGTTTGTTTTTCTCTAAAGTCCAATATCAGCTCTTTAATGTAAAAAACTGCACTTGTCATCTGACAGTGGGCATCCTTGTGGATGTTGGTTGTAAAACCAACATGGCCGACACTGTATCCTGATCTTTCCAGATTTAGCTTTATTCTTCTTATACTGACTATCCTTTTGAACCTCTTCAACAGTTTTAGGATACCTCAACTGAACTTTACCACTTTGGACCTTGAATATGTGGTGATTGTTCTTCAACAGAGTTTGTAAACCACCACACTCTGATTTTAGTGCTTTCAGTTGATCATGAGGAATTAATTGTACTAGCTCATTAATTTCTGCAATCTTGCCAGGATTCCAACTAGTGGAGACATTAACACCTTCAAGTAAATAGTTGGTAATGTAACCCACAATTGATTGTATCAAGTCTTTGTTTATTTGAGTGCAATTTTTTACCTTTTCCACTGGTTCTCTAGGTTTGAAATCATTTATCCAAACATTTTCCTTTTTGCTCACTTCTTTCTTATCAATAATATTCTGTATCTTGGTACATTGCTGTTCAAAGGTTTTCTCTTCATATATTCTACCTCTACCTACAAGACAGATTCTTTTAGTGCTAGGTATTTTTAACCTGTCAACATCTGTTATAAAACCAACATCCTTACACAATTGTGTTATGTATTCCAAATACTCAGTATATTGACTTTTAGATGAGTTATGCCTTTGATATTTGGTACCATCAAAGTTGTAGGCACAACATGGCAGTAAGAAGAAATTGCATTTGTAGGAGCTTCTAGCTGAAATCACAGGGATCCATGGGGTCAACTCATCAGAATGATTACCTATAATCCAATCTGTGTCAGGAAACAGATGTATATCTGATGGTATTATTGTTTTTTCCTGAAATGTAATACTACATATTATTTACAATCATAATGTCTACTAATGTTTAGAATTTATTGCTTGTACATAAGACATTTTAATACTTGCTATGAAGCTGCTAAAAGTATATTCTTAACAAAATTAACTTACTTCTAAATTCACATCAGTACCAAACATGTCCCAAATTTGTCTTTTTCTGACATCTATGCCAACTCCAGGATGTCCTTCTTTTGATAAGATGTACACCAGTAAACCATTTCCACATCCTAAGTCCACAAAACTTTGAAGATTGTTTGAGCCTTGTAGTGCTCTTTCCTCTTCCCAGAGTAAGAGCAGGTAAGTGGCAATAGCCACATCTTCATATACAAACTTACTAGGATCTGTACATTCAGGCCATATCTAAAACAATACTTATTTAAACCCTTCATATGTCTATACTGATCACGAGGAAACTATTAGAAAAAAAAAATTGCGACACACAAGGGGTTAAACTAGTTCATACATAGTTGACATCAAAATAAAATATAAAAGTATTTTAATAAGAAAGCTACATTACCTGGACCATTTCTTTCCCATATTTTATTTTCAGATCATTATACCTTTGGTAGTATTTATCAATAGATACCAATGCTAATGATTGAGTACAAAGTTGGGTGGTAGATATTGTATTGACACACTCTTTTCCCCATTTTACAAACTGTGGCAGGACTATAGTTACAAGCCAATGAAATGATTTGGAGGTTGAATCTGAAATAAGTTATAACATTATGTGAAATACTAACAAAATAAAGCCATAGTACCAGTAAGATGTTGATTTTAATCATAGTACTTTATTAAAATGACCATCACTGACCACAGTTAGCTTTCAGGCGAATCATATTGCTATTTAATTCCAGAGAATAACAATAATTTGGACATATATTCTGATGGTTATTTTGTGGTGTAACATCATAAAATTTAACTAGATTCCTGTTTTTCACCAGACAGATAAGTTGAATTGCGTGGCTATCACTAAAGTTTTTAGGAAGCAACTCTGAAAGTATGACCTCAACCTTATCATTGGTATCTAAAATATCACACTGTTCTAGTTGCAAATTCGTGCGTAAGTAATCTGGACATAATTCTATATGCTCTGTTTTTTCGACTTTTCCACAGTGATTGGGTAAACACCATTCCGAAACATTAGGAGTTATTGGTTTGCAATCAGATTTGTGCAACATCTTGCTACCCCATACTCTTTTGTTCACAACATGAGATTTTGTAATCAGAATATTCACAGATTGCCAAAACTCTTTAGAAGTAACAGTTGTTGGAATTTCTTCTAACATAATATTCCTTTTATTTTTGCACAACTGTAACGCAAGAAATAGAAAACTCGCTTCGCTAATTTCGTTTGACGACTTCAACTTCACGTTCACGTGTATTTTGTTTTGATTCTTGAATGACATTTCATTTGACACTGACGTATCGCTACTGCTTAAGCAACTCTTTAAACCGCCGTTTTGTACAGCATAATACAATAATGGTGAAAATTTGTCTATTTTTTCGATTACTTAGTTATGATGAATGAATGTAATATAACTTAATAACTTTGGTGTTTGTAGCAAATATGTATTTATTTACGATTCAATTTTTATTTTAACGCTTTTTTACTTTAACTAACTGTAACGATTGTAACGAAACGTCATCGTTTATGACGTCATTGACGTCAGCTGCGTTTGCCAGCTGCTGATTACAAAAATATATTTACTTATACAAAATCAATTTTACCGCTTGATATAAATGTATTTGTATGTCTTATTGTAATATTAAATCACTAGTCTATTTTCTATCTTAGTTTATGTATATAGGTAATGTCATACACTGAGCTTGAACATGGGTATCAAGGGTTGCGGCAAGCCACACAACAGCCTCAGTTCTATGTCGGTGATGATGGGAATCTTGTCCCTATAAGATCTCCAGTAAGTAAAATTATGCAGGCGTGCAACTATTATTTTTTGCATACTAAGTTATCTACAAATGTACTTAAACCATGTCATAATCATAAGCAGATAGGTAGTTAGTGCCTACTAGTCGCATTTATATTAATGCTTAATCGTTTGTAACTGTATAATTTCACACATGATTTACAAAAAATATTATTCATCTTAAAATGTATGAAGCTTTGGTGATGCATGACTTTCTTTGTTTCTACCAATTTGGCAAGAGTCCATGTGACATTGAGGAGTTGTGTTCCCAGTGTTCCCACCATGTTTTTGTCAGTTTTTAGGGTGAGTCACTCTAGTAAAATCACAATATTACTTGAAGTTCAGGTAGATTTCATGTAGATCTCAATAATATAACCTAATCTTATACTGTATCAGTCAATACACAAGTTTCTGCAGTTAATCTAATATTTATATAACTATCCAACTAGCTATTTATCTTTCATAATTAAGTATGTAATCAAACTAGTTTCTAATTCATATATCCAATGTCAGAAATAATGCCATTGACCAAAAAATAATCAAAAGCAAAGATTATTAATCACAACCACAGCAAGTATTAACATTATATTGACCTGTTATAATCCAAAGTTAATCCACTTTATTACACAGCTCCAAGGCCATAATATGCATATACTCCTTTTATCAGAAGCAAAATGTAAACAATGCTTTAAGATTTAAGGATTAACAGATAAGAATTTCAAATAGCATTGTTTAAGTCATATACTATACTACTGTAAGAAGCCACAAAATGTATGTGCACATTGAGCAGGGCACATGTCCACACTAACACTGCCTCATACACAAGCAAATTATGATATGATTATACTTGTACATCACTGATATACAATGCATATTTTATAACCGGTCTATTCTAGCAACAATGTCATGTGAGGTAATACAGTACAGTATGTTAATTTGTGTCAAGTTTATCATAGTTATCTAGTGTGTGTGGTGATAACCAGCCGCTGACAAGCTTTGTGCTATCTTTAGTTTTGCTTTATTCATTCACTGAGTTGCATGTGAAGTGTCATTGTGATGGAATGGCAGTGGCTTAAAGATTGGTGGAGGTTAAAAAGATGGAGGAGCCGAAAGAAGAAAGAGCAAAATGATGATGATTTTTGTTACTGTGATGACTGTTTGGCTGATGTGAGCTTTAATTGGCAAAATTTATGTTATAGATATGATTATGTTTGTTGTTATAATTGTGATTGTTTATAGAAGATAACTGAATAGGTATTATTTGTGATCTGTTATAGTACTAATGTGTTGTATACATATTATTGTATAAAATTTATAAATACATGCTTTACTTCTGAAATGTTCGATTTTACGTCAGTCTCTTCTTTGAAATCAATTAGTAATGTAATGTTATTGTACCATATTAGCTGCAGTGAATAATCTGAGTTTTAAGATGTTTGCAATAGTGTTCAATTTGGTTTGCAAATATTGATTGAATAATGAAAGAGGTATTTAGTGTTCATGGTCACAGCTGTTAGTCTTGTGACATTTGCATTTATAAATTTCATTTGGGTGTTTTCACCTACATTTAAATTTTAATATGTTCATTTATTTGGGATACTCATGTTAATACAATATTTTTCTGTTTTAAATAGGACTCTCATATTCTTGAAAGTTTTTTGTATTAAAATGAAACAAAACTAGAGATTTTATGATTATCAAACAATCAAACCTACTGAATTTACGAAATAGAGATTAACACTCATAGTTTCGCCATGTCCGTCTGTCTGTCTGCAGCATAGCTCAGTGGCTGTTAGTACTAGAAATTTGCGATTTGGCACAATCACGCTGACAAAGTGGCAGAATTTTTTTTTAGGTACTTCCCCTACAATCAAAGTGGGGATGATTGTTTATTTTGCTGTAATCCTATAGTGTGGAGTATCATTGAATAGGTCTATAAAAAACAATAAGTCTCCCAAAAAAGAAATCCTTTTAGGTATGTCAATATTTTTATAGAGATCTGCCCTAGAATAAAAAAAATGGTGTCCCCCCTCTTACTTTAGATCCACAAATCCAGAAATTATTTAAAAAACTAAATACTAGGGTTATACAATACTTTGTTTTTTTTACGAAACCACCGATGGTCATGGTTGAGCCTACTACTATGCTATAGTATTTGCTTTTTTTACACAGGGCGAGTTGGATCTGTGCGACTCACTGGACCCGCACTACGATGGCGGCGGCAAGAAGGTTGTGGTGGGGGTGTGTGCCATGGCCAAGAAGTCGCAGTCCAAGCCCATGAAGGAGATTCTCACCCGGCTCGATGAATTTGAATACATCAAGATGCTTGTCTTCCCTGAGGAGGTTATCTTAAAGGTTCTCTTCATACTCTAACCTACTAGTGGAACAAAATACTCTACAGTACATTGGTAACTACCCGTAGATCCTTTTAATGTAAGCCAGGTGTATATGGGACTGTAAAGGTGCATGCAGACCAAAAGAGGATTCGCTGTTCTATCCCCCTACTCTACGAAATTCGATCGTTACACGAAACGTGATTCGTTGATTTCGTAGAGTGGGGGATAGAACAGCGAATGCTCTTTTGGTTTGCATGCACCTTTATATGCTGTTGATTTAGGATGGGCTTATAGCCAACTTCTATGATGCAGGTGATCTAAAAAAATAGTATAAAGTACATAATTAAGAACTTAATGAAAGCTAAAATCATAATTGTGTTACCAAAGTTAGTCATATAAACTACATGACAAACTTTGTAACACAATAGTGTGACGTTAATTTTTGTTTTCATTAAAGCCCTTAACTATTTAAACATTTATTGCAATCCACCCATATATCAAAAATGGATTCTGTTCATAGGTACACAGAATTCAATTTAGTGTAAATTGTTGAAGGTTGGATAGAAAATATTAATTAACACCTTGGCCATAGGTACCTACTGAAAATTAATTATTTTCTTAGTAAATACAATTTATTTTTGTTGTTACCGTTATCGTCCGCTATTATTGATGGTTAACAAGTGTTAGTTTTTAATTATTTTAATTATTCATATTTTATAATTGGATCCTAATTAGTTTCAAAATTTCAATTTGATAATGCGCCGCAGTGTTGATCGTTCATGCGAGTTTATAAACGCCTTAGATATACAATACAATATTCTTTATTGCACACCTCATCAAAGTAGAAACATCAGAAAGTACTCAATCTTTAAGATAGACTCAGCTGGCGGTCTCATCGTTAAAGAGCAATCTCTTCCAACCTTGATAAAATATATTTAGATTATGTATAATAGTCTGTCCTTATCCATCTGGTCTATAATGTTAAAAGAGATATAGTGTAATATCATGTTAGTTTGCTGCTCGTGTAGTTTGTAGATCATGAAGCTCAGTAATTATTGTCATGATCAGAATTAAATGTTTATTTTGTTTCACTACATATATTTGGAAGTATCATCAGTTATCTTGATAACAATCTCCCTGATAATTTCTGTGTGGTGTAACAGGTATTACATGCATGCCATCAACTAGTATGTAAAACGTGTACCAAAGTTATTAGCATGGTTAGCTACATGTGGGTACTAAACCGTAAACATTTTTTGTGTAGTCACTATACAGGCTACTAACGCACCAAATACATGTTGGCACATAGTCAAAATATTATTTGGGCATTCATGCTGCCACAATATTACGGGGTTCTATACAGGTGAGCATTTCAAATGGGTTAGTGGGGAAACCATAACAGATAGTAAAATCTTGTCTTAGGAAATAGGAACCATGGCTTCGATTTTAGTAAAAAGAAAAACTGCATTCATACATTTACAAAAATACGTGTGCTCGATCCGGGAATCGAACCTTGATTTTTTGAAAAATAAAATTTAATGTTTTTCCATTGGATATCGGTTGTGTAGCTCTTAAATAGTAAATGCTACAAAGAAACATAATATGTAAAACTAATAAAATGCATTGTTTTCTAACAATGAAGTTTTATTCTTCAATACTTCAGTGCCGCCGGCGACAGTTTGAATTTGTAAGGAGAAGTTCCAAACTATGAGAGATAGCGAAATCTGTTCGTAGGAATCATGGCTTCTTAGCATTTACTATTTAAGAGCTACACAAACGATATCCAAAGGAAAATCATTAAATTTTATTTTTCAAAAAATCAAGGTTCGATTCCCGGATCGAGCACACGTATTTTTGTAAATGTATGAATGCAGTTTTTCTTTTTACTAAAATCGAAGCCATGGTTCCTAAGACAAGATTTCACTATCTGTTATGGTTTCCAAAACCTCCCCACTGACCCATTTGAAATGCTCACCCTGTATATAATGATTTATATTTTCACGGTTTATCGAAAATTACCTCCAACGTTTACCTCCAATTGCACACTTGATCCCGAAGAATGATTCAATGCAAGCTCGAGTGCAACGCCGTGCCTACTCGAAACGTCGGAGGTAATTTTCGAAGCATATTATTTATACGCGGTTAAGTCCTGTTTTCATTTAAAATAATACAGGGGTTTAAATTACAACTTCGGGATACGACTTTTTGTCTTATCCTATTCAAAATGCCGTTGTCCTCTTCATAGAACATTGTAATATTGGGGCACCGATTTAATATTATTTTTCAGTACAGATGGTGCTTTTTTTTACGCGCTAGTGCGACAAGTCGCAAATTTTTTGTAATGTTGAAATTAAAACTTTTCTGTACTGAAAAACTTCGTACGATACACATGCGAAAAGGTAATTGGTAACTCATGTCCATTTAAAACACTCCCTTCGTGTGGGTTTTGATGCCTGAAATAAACTTACCAGCCCCTAAAAATGCCGTAAAGTCACCCGTAAACCACGAACCCTGTGAAGTGTTCGAAACGTCGGGGTGTAATTTAATTAATGAATATAGGCTATACAAACCGTTACAATAGTTTTAAGCTTATTTTTTCTCATGAATTTCATCGTTAGATGTGGCGGAAAAACCCAGACGGCATTGGCATTAAATCACGCTATCTAAACATAAATTAAATTTCCCTAAAATGCATAGAAGTCACATTCTCATGTCCCAAGATGTGACGTTGATTGCGTGTCCGGTCAAAATAAAAAATATCTGGCTTTGGTTAGGCCTTTTTAAATTTCGCAAACGAACGAGTACCGAACTGGATTATGTAGGGTTTCCACCCAAACCACTGCTCTTTCCGGCTATTATGTTTGGCAACCTAGCAACCCTAATCCCGATTGATTCCCAATATTACTTTTTGGAAAGCTACCATTTGAGAATATTCTCTATACCCATACTGTGTTCGAAAAGTAGCCGGTTACGGCATATCACTAGCGCAACAGAGGGTACATTAATTTGTAACAAACCACGCTCGTTTCCGTGGACTGGCTTCACTTGTTTACACACACCTTTTGTCCGAGGTGTCCAGTTACCATTACCGATTATATCATTATCCTTACTGCATGTATGTTGATCACTACATGTTGTTACAGACCTAGCAGAACGGTACAAGTCCATGCAATTATTATGTCTATTAATTTTACTTGTGGTGTTCAGTATATTTGTATTTCTATTTATGGCATATGGCACTTACGGCAATTACTTTTGGCTGCAAAAGTGGATACCCAATACCCAGTTGATTTAGTTGAATGATTTATTTCATAAATAGGGTATGCGGTTCTGCAGCAGATAGTATGATTGTGCACCATTGCATGTCTTAACACATCACGAAATAGGCCAAGTTGTTTTCATTTAAGTCGTCAATTGTTTTTTCCGTGTGCTGACCAGATTATCGTCCACATTCCGTATTGCATAAGAAGACAATTGGCGTAGGTTTTACACAAACAGATTGTATCTACTTTAGCGTAATCATATTTACTTAACGATAACCGTCTTTGTGTTTAGTGCCCATTTTGCGAATAAACTTTGCATTAGAGTGACTAATACAGTAGTACTTAGGTAAAAAAATATTTATTATTTTCGATGAGACATCATCATCATAATTCACCTTTAGCTGACGAGGTGGGGATCTTACAAATTTATGCATTGGGTGTAACATTGCGATTATTTTTACTCAAAGTCACCTCGGAATATAAAGGTTAACTCCCTTTAGAATTATATATGTAATACTGTACTGGTATAATCCGACGTTGAATATAAGCCTATTATACCTACTTAATTTTTTTATAACATAAATAACAAGTAATGTTTAGTTATTTCCTGCATATAATGCCTAACGTTAAAACTCTACAATTACGTATCTTGCCCTCTAAGACTTGGCCTGTTTTTCACCGTGCACACCACGCCGCCATTATAGCAGCGGCCGCCTTCTCATTGCACGCCGGATGTTCGACGCGGGCACAAAGTGACATTTTGTATCCACCCACAGAGCCCTGTAGAGGAGTGGCCCATCTGCGACTGTCTGATATCGTTCCACTCCAAAGGCTTCCCGCTGGATAAAGCCATACAGTACGAAAAACTGAGGAAGCCGTATGTTATAAATAATCTGCATATGCAATATGATATACAGGTATGTACCTACTTAAACTTAGAAAATAATCTATCGGCAGCATAAATGCTTTTAAATGATACGCAGCTGCCGTAGCGTATGGATGCCTGCAACTTCTGAGCTGTCACATTCCTGAGTGTTAGGAAGAGCGAAATAGTTTGATTAAGAGATATGAAATCAAAAGTTTTTATTGTCAGTGGCCCTACCGCGAAAAACGAAATTCGTAAATTTCCAGGATTTGTTTCACTCTAATCACTCTAAGGGCGTTTGTGCACTACAATGACTTTTACTGTCCGGCAGACTGAGTTTTCATGGTCCGATATGACAGGATAAAAACGGATGATTGGCTTGTGCACTTGTCCGTCTTTTTACTCGGAGGTGCGGCATAGTAGCATGAAAAAAACGGATGATTGGCTTGTGTACTTGTCCGTCTTTTTAAAAGTTCGGACGGTAAAAGTCAGTGCAATTCCGGTCGCAATGCACAAGCATTAACACGTTTTTCATAGCTGTCATCTCGGATCGGAAAAATACTGTCCGGAATGGGGAAAAGTAAAATGTCGGACGGTAAAATTACGTATAGTGCAAAAACTACTATATACATTTAATGGCGTGGCATATCGGACCGTAAAAACCCGGACTACCGGACGGTAAAAGTCATTGTAGTGCACAAACGCCCTAATGATGCCGTCGTTTGAGTGACAGAGAAAAATCTGCTAAAGGCCATAGTCGGATTTTCATAGTAAGTCAGCCTTTAAATCAACCAGACTCTAGTATTTTTTTGTGAGTACCTCTTATGGTGAAGAATATTTCTGCTGAGTATCAACGTTCTATCGGTGACAGTTTTTGACTTATGATTTTTTTTAGTTTTTTCTTTAATGTGTTGTATCTCAGGATGTATAAAAGCGAATTGCTTCAAATTTTGAAATAATGTTCTTTAATTAGATATGCATCGAATTTAAAAAAATGAATATCGATTGTCGTATAAAAAAAAGAAAAAAAAAGACCAAAAAATTTTTCATATTTTTTTTTGTGTACCTATGAAGTAGTGACACCTCTATTTTCTTTTTCTAATTATAGACCATACATTGGCCTACTAGTTGCCTAAGTATCAAAATTTTCCAAGCGGTACTTCTTACCAAAAATCGGCAATATGTGTGGTCAAGTTCTGCATTCAATCGGTGTTTTTCAATGTAGTATACAAACTCTTCATTTATATTTGAGTTTTCTTATCAGGTTATCTTATTTAAGAGTAAATGCTAATGACAACTTAATGTCATCATGATGCAAGCTGTTTATTTCATTATTAATCGGCCGTTTACCATTTCAACAAGCGTATCTCGATAATATTTAACTGCAATGAATCCGTTTCATGGAAATATTAATAAAAAGTGCAAGAGCTGCAGCAAATATTTAAAAAAAGATAAGGGTAAGAAAAAAATATGAAATAAACAGCTTGCATCATGATGACATTAAGTTGTCATTAGCATTTACTCTTAAATAAGATAACCTGATAAGAAAACTCAAATATAAATGAAGAGTTTGTATACTACATTGAAAAACACCGATTGAATGCAGAACTTGACCACACATATTGCCGATTTTTGGTAAGAAGTACCGCTTGGAAAATTTTGATACTTAGGCAACTAGTAGGCCAATGTATGGTCTATAATTAGAAAAAGAAAATAGAGGTGTCACTACTTCATAGGTACACAAAAAAAAAAATGAAAAAATTTTTGGTCTTTTTTTTTTCTTTTTTTTATACGACAATCGATATTCATTTTTTTAAATTCGATGCATATCTAAATAAAGAACATTATTTCAAAATTTGAAGCAATTCGCTTTTATACATCCTGAGATACAACGCATTAAAGAAAAAACTATAAAAAATCATAAGTCAAAAACTGTCACCGATAGGACGTTGATACTCAGCAGAAATATTCTTCACCATAAGAGGTACTCACAAAAAAATACTAGAGTCTGGTTGATTTAAAGGCTGACTTACTATGAAAATCCGACTATGGCCTTTCCGAATTTTTATTTTCGTGGTAATAGGCCAGATATCCCGGCTTTAACGACATTAGAGGCTGGAATGCGTGGATATCAAATGCATCCACATAACATAGCTCTGGTAGAAACCTTCAGCAAGTAGTAATCAGATTAAAGGTGACACCTCTGATTCTTCGTAGGCAATATATGTAATATGTTTCACTCCCATCTCTGTTGCAGGACCGTAGAAAAGTATACGCTATTTTAGAAGGTGAAGGAATCGAGATACCCAGATATGCAGTTTTAGATAGAGATTCGCCTGATCCAAAACGTAAGTACATTTCAACATTTGCGTATCGTCGGGTAACAAGCAAAACTCACTATAAAAACTGTCACTACTCTTAGCAACCTCTTATGTCAGTATTGAATCAGAACTTAGATACGATCTCTATTTCAAGTAGGTATTTGTTACTTAGTGAGTTTTGGTTGTCAACCGACGATATACAGTGTTAACTATTAGCGACAGTAGTATTTAAACAATTGATGTACCATGGTTAGATTGGTTAGTTAAATAATAATGATAATTAATTAGAATTTGTCTTCATCAAAACTGTTATCTTTCAGTCAACTTTTAGTTTGCGTTACGATTAATTCCTCAGTTATTTAAAACTCTTTATTATAGGTAATGCTAATGACGGTGCCTAGGATTTAAATTGTATACGACTCACTACCGTGCCGCAACGTCCCATATAGTTGTAATTTAACCCTTCGCCATTGTTCGCTATATATGAATGAAAAGTCGTTCCATAGACATCAAATTCGCTACTACAATAGCGATTTACTTTACTTGGGACGCTGCGAAATTCAATTTAGTTTTAGATAACTCGACCACGTATCAAAATAGAATATTCATTATTGGGGCATTTAAAAGATTATCATGGAATATTAAGTAGTTACTCGTACCGGTGGTAACCGGCTGATTCCATTGCTGCATTCAAGTATAGCGTGCTTTACTTTAGGTTTGTTAAATTCCGTCATTTGATGGATCTATCCCACAGTGATGTGTCTTTCCCACACTTACAAAATGTGGGATGCACCCCATACCATATTTTGGACAATCCAATGTTTATGAGGAATTTATTAATGCGCCAATTTAAATTTGGAAATATCAAAGTTCGCCAATTTAGATTAGAATTTCTTGATTATCTCCATTGTGAAAGTTGCTCAGGATCACCGTCCCTAGTACCCTGTTCACCCCTGCTACCTACACGACCCAATAATCACTCTGAATACGACTACAAAAAACAAAAAACGTATGTGAGTTAGAGTAAAAACATGTTGTTCAATTTTAGGTTATCAACATATCATTGGTATAGTTTTAGTTATGTCTCAAGCATTCTATTATCTTTTATTTTCCTATGGCAATCCATAATGTATAAGGTGCAGTCGAGTAATTCCGAACGTCAGAAATGCTCGGATAATTTCGGAAGGGGAATCTTAATACGATGGAAATAATGGTGATTTTTATGTGACTTTCCAAATAAGGGTTTTCGATATTTTTTCTGCCACCAGGCGGCGCTGCGTAGGCGTCTGGTCCGAACAGCTGTCAGATTCATACTGTTCATTGTTACTGGACAAAAAATCTAAATTCTATTTTATTTGGAAGTTTATTGATTTTGTAATAGATTACGACTAAAACGGTCGTCGAACTTGAGCTAAGATTGTGCTCTAAAACAGGCGCAAATCACTGGTACTAAAAAAATTAGGTAGGTACTAGTTCATTTCATGGGGATTGAGTGTGAACAATTTATTTACTTATTTTATAAAACAATATTCCTAAAGTAATGGTTTTAAGAATAAATAAACCTAAAAATATATTGAATATTAAATACACGTATTTATTTAGACACTTTGTTGGACCTTACGCACAGTGATGCCATCTCACCGCCCCATAATGGCAGAAAATGTATCCAAAACCCTCAAAATTTCAAAAGTTAACTAAACCATTGTATGTTTTCCCGACACAGACCATGAGCTGGTTGAGTCGGAGGACCACGTGGAAGTGAACGGCGTCGTTTTCAACAAGCCCTTCGTCGAGAAGCCGGTGTCGGCGGAGGACCACAATATCTACATATACTACCCGACGTCCGCGGGCGGCGGCAGCCAACGGCTGTTCAGAAAGGTTACACTTTTATTATACTACATCCTAGCCCTTCAGAGAATTTTAAAGATTTCTGCGATAAGGTAAGACACTGGAGGGTACGTGACGCCTAGATAATTTAGTAAAATGCATGAAGCTCTAGCCTACACTCGAAAATACACTCAAATTGTAAGCCTACTAATTTTTGGAAAAATATAGCTTCAGGTATCCGCACTTTCATGGAATACTCCCTTCTGGATCAGGCCCCTATACCACAAAACTTTACAAGCGTACAATTCTACAAAATTGTCAACTTTTTGTATGGGAATTCATACAATTTTGTAGAATTGTAGATACGCTTGTAAAGTTTTGTGGCCACTGGACTAATACTTTATTAATAAATACATGTTTGACTTTAGATTTGTTTGGAGAACTTAAAATAGTAATAAGTAAGTAGGCACATAAACTATAACCCGCAGGTGCTTTAATTGATGAAGATGAAGTATTTAGATCAACATTCATGAAAAACTATCTGTTTGACATCGTAGGTTTGTATAGGTGGATCATGTCTATTGATTGACTACAAATTCCAATTCTGTTCGGTCTTAATTCATTGCTAAAATACACGAACATGTTCTTAATTTTCTTTTTATAGATAATCATTAACGGTTTATTAGTATTATGGTAAATAGGCTATAATATAATTTATAGCAATATCCATGTTTTACAGATCGGGAGTCGTAGCAGCATATATTCACCAGAATCAAGAGTAAGGAAGACTGGATCTTTCATCTACGAAGATTTTATGCCTACGGATGGTAAGTACATTATCTTTTATCAAATGCTCAGATCAAATTTTCTAGTAATCACACTGTTTCGACAACACTTGAGATTATCGCAGGTAGCCGGGGCCTCTTAAAAATATATTTACGTCAGACAAATTGCACAATATTTATTGTTTAAGGTCAATTTAAGTCAATGCATAGTGCATAGTCTGACAGGTGTCAAGATATTTTCTTTTGTATATCTATTGATTTATATTTCAAACAGTTTAAAGACTTAGTATTACACTTAATTGCACAAGACCACTTGATACTTTGTATATGTGCGGTTATATGATTTCACTTGATTAATTGATTATCCATAGTGGATGCTCTTAATCATTTACATCACATCGTCAGTCGATTTCAGTTCACTGCTGCTTATAACACCCACAGAAAGCGTTGGGGTGGGCACATCTCTATTAAAATATTATATTTAAATGAAATTACATTACCGTGAAAAATTTATAGTCAATGACATGACGAATGATGTAATATTTACCTAACTAGCAACCATTCACTCTCCCTCACACACACACACACACACACAAACACAGTCATACACACACTCACTCACTCACACACACACACACACACACACACACACACACACACACACACACACACACAATTAGTTTAGTCTTTAGTCTTAGTTGTAGTGTATATTTTAATGTATAATAATTAGTACTTACATTTTTATCCAATGTTAGTAATTTTCTGCATGTAGCTTCTTATACCATAATCATTTCTGCTATAATGGATTTAAGACTTTAGTTATAGAAGAGCGGGACTTCCTGATACAGGTATTCATTTACTTAATAGGAAGTCTCAACCCAAATGTCACTTTGTAAAATTTATTGCAAAATAAAATATTTTCATTTTTCATTTTCATTTTCATGACACTTCAATCCCTTAGTCGACTCTTACGATACCCATTGAAAGAGTTGGGGCGGTTACAAATGTTCAAAATTCTTACTGCCGTCACCATGCGACATGATGACGGGCAGCAGCGTCATCACCAGTGATCGGTTTTTTGGGTTCCCCTTAGCGGGATTTCGCGTATAAAAAAATTACGGGTGTGACTATAAAAATTTTCACACAAGACCATACTTTATATAACAGAAATATGGCAATATAATTAAACTTTATTTTTCATGGGCTGATGATGTATGATGTTTCAAGTTACTATAGGAGACCCACCGGGAGAATCCAAAAAATCGATCACTGGCCATCACAATGGACACATTACTGCGATCGCCAAGCTGCTTGCACAGCGTGGCGATTATAGGCATTACCTCCTAATACTTCCATACGCATAAGTAATAGAAGAAGTCTATGTCCAGCAATGGACTGTAATAGGCTAATGATGATACTGATGAACGGTTATTTTAGCACTAAGTAATATTATTATTGTCACAAAAATATTGTTAGAATGTTTTTCAACTCGAACCTAACAGGCACCGACGTAAAAGTATACACCGTGGGCCCGGACTACGCGCACGCCGAGGCACGCAAGAGCCCCGCACTCGACGGCAAGGTGGAGCGCGACTCGGAAGGCAAAGAAATCCGATACCCCGTCATATTGTCCAATCAGGAGAAGCTGATTTCCAGGAAGGTGTGCCTGGCGTTCAAGCAAACTGTTTGTGGATTTGATCTGTTGAGGTGAGTGGTCAATGTCTTGCAAAGTAGAGGCTAAAGTCTAGCGAACCAAATAATTGTGGGCGCATGGAAAGTGACTGAACTTTTTACCTTATCGTTTTGTGTAGAGGTTTGATTTGTTACAAAATAGATGTCAAAAAGTATCAGATTAGTTTGATGTGTGAAAGCCCTGATCCAGTTTTAGATTTTGAAAAGGCATTTGACACTCTTCTTAAGTTAGTTTTAAGCATAAACTTAATTCAAGTTTTCAACATTAGTTTCAAGAGACTTGTGCCTTACATTTGTTTAGAGTTGATCTACATAATCAATAAGTCAATAATAAAATATTGCAAAAACAGTCTATTTCAGTCTACTTTTACAACTTTACATATCACATCAGGTGTGCCACAAGGAATCGTTTTAGGACCGACGTTGTTTTGAGTAAATGTTATATCAATACAACAAAGACTAAATTTTAATCGGCATGTGCCAACTTTCTCACATTACTTTTATTTGCACAGGGCGAACGGGAAGTCATTCGTGTGCGACGTTAACGGTTTTTCATTCGTGAAGAACTCAAACAAGTACTACGATGACTGTGCCAAGATACTGGGCAACATGATATTGCGCGAGTTGGCGCCCACGCTCCATATCCCATGGTCCGTGCCGTTCCAGTTGGATGACCCGCCCATAGTGCCCACTACGTTTGGGAAGATGATGGAGTTAAGGTACAATGTTTACTAGATTTGTACTACTCGAACCTTAGATTCCTCATCGGAAAGCGTAAGAGATCATCTTAGATGATTATTGTATTGAACTTTGCATTAGTGCAAAAAAGTCTAGCCATTCGCACAGTGAACCTACGCGCTAGGTAGTTTTAGGTAGCTACAAATGCAAAAACGTCTTGAAAGTAATTTACCTATAACAAAATAGCAGTTTACTATTTTTCGAACTTATTGTAGATTTATTGGCAGACAGTATGATTATATCGATTATGTTTGCAAGGTCGATGATTTTGCTTCTGTACCATTCAATCACAAAGCCGAAACAATCCGATGTCGAATGTGTTGTTTGCTTAAAAAAACAAACATGTTCTTTCTTGTATTACTTAAAATAATAGTTTATGTAGAGCAATCGTTAGCAATATTGTTTTTAATGGGCTGTTAAGGTTTTTTTTAATTTTGTTGTGAAATATTCGTAATACCGTTGAATTACAAAAAGCCTTACAGTCATTTATATCTAATATCGTTATTTATATTTAATTGATCTCTATCAAAAGGACAATTTTCAGATGCGTGGTGGCGGTGATCAGACATGGCGACAGAACGCCTAAGCAGAAGATGAAAGTTGAAGTGCGGCACCCAAGGTTAGTTCCTATGAGAGTGAGATAAGATAACGATGTTTTAGACGCGTCATGTGATTGTCTGATAAATATGTCTAGTCTTTTGACGATCCGTAGCTTTATTAATTTTGAAAGATTATGTTATCTGGGATTCATCCGTTTTTTCAGTGCAAATAAGTTTATTTGTTTGGCAAATAATCCTTAGTTAAACAACTTTATCGTAAACTTTCTGTCCTGTGAAACTTTTTCTTAGATTTTCTCTTATATTTTTTTTATTTAACCAGATTCGCGCCCTAATGATAAAAGTATCAGCCGTGAAGGCTTGAGAGTGCAGGCTTGATTCCGTTTTCGTCTCTGATGTACTTATTTTTCTTTAGTATTTGATATCTATTTTTTAACTTTTATTTAAAAGTAGCTGGTGCCTGCGACTTCGTCTGGACTCACACAGGCGATTTTTGCAATAAATATCATCATATTCCTTTCTCGGGCATACCTACCAAATTTAAACTAAATCGGTCCAGCGGAAAACCGTTATGTTTTCATAAGAGAGACCTCTTCATGTTAAAAAACATGAAGAGGTAACAGAGAGGTAGATAGACAAATCTGTACAACAGAGGTTACTATACAGTGTGTGATCTACAACCGAGGCGAGCATTAATAAACTAATCAACAATCATTTCCATATATGGTAAAAAAATGAGTTTATTATATTATTAGTATTTGGTATTGGTAGAAAAATGAAAACAAAATAACTTTTGTGACTCGGTACCTGGTATACTATCAAGATTTCATGCGACTGACAAGCTACGATATCGTGATGCCAAGATCAGTACGTCCGTAACTTTGAATAACAATATCTCCGAACTGACCCATTTTGAAATATCGGGACCGTTACAGGATTATTGCGGATAGTCTAAGAAGTTACTCATGTAATTTTTCTACCCTGTTAAAGGACACACACTGTATAACAACTTGATAGCGAAACGACCGTCCCATTCTTCCAGATTCTTCGAAATCTTCGAGAAGTACGCCGGCTTCAAGCGCGGCCACGTTAAACTGAAGAAGCCAAAGCAGCTGCAAGAGATCCTAGACATTGCGCGCGCACTATTAGCCGACATTCACACGCGGCACGCCGACCCGGAGATTGAGGAGAAACAGGGAAAATTGGAGCAGCTAAAAAGCGTGCTTGAAATGTAAGTATTTCCTATATTTGTAGATATGGACTTACCATCACTATAGACCGTGTTCAAAGTAATATAGTGTCACATCTTTGAGAAATTTGCCGGGTTCCATCAAAGCAGCTGCAAGAGATCCTGGACATTGCGCGCGCATTTCTACCCGACATACACACGCGGCACGCCGATCCGGAGATTGAGGAGAAGCAGGGAAAGTTGGAGCAGCTAAAAAGCGTGCTTGAAATGTGAGTATTTCCTATATTTGTAGATATGAACGGACCATCAGTATGGACCGTGTTCAAATTAATATAGTGTCACATCTTTGAGAAATTTGCCGGGTTCCATCAAAGCAGCTGCAAGATATCCTGGACATTGCGCGCGCATTACTAGCCGACATTCACACGCGGCACGCCGACCCGGAGATTGAGGAGAAACAGGGAAAATTGGAGCAGCTAAAAAGCGTGCTTGAGATGTGAGTATTTCCTATACATCCTTTATTTGAGAAGTGGTTTTCCAAAAGGGCTTATTTCCTCTTTGTCAATAGAGATTAATTCTCTTATGAGAACAGAAATAATAACCCTTGTTGACATAGTGGAAAGAAGCTCTTTTGAAGACACTCCGATTCGTAGACATGATAAGCCATCGACATGGAACGGAACATGTTCACTGTAATTTAGTTTGAAATCTTTGAGAAATATGCCGGTTTTAATCGAAGCAGAAGCGATCCTGGACATTGCGCGCGCATTACTAGCCGTTATACACACGCGGCACGCCGACCCGGACATTGAAGAGAACCAGGGAAAGTTGGAGCAGCTCAAAATCGTGCTTATCGTGTGTTAAATGTACTTTAATTTTGAAATCTTTGAGAAATGTGGCGGCTTCAATAGAAGCAACTACAAGAAATCCTGTACATCGCGTGTGCACTATTAGCTGACATAATCTGCTGCTGACATAATTACTAAAACTACCTTGCTCTTTTTAGCATTCACATAGGATTTTTGTACCGTATCAATTAATCGTCTTAAATGTCTCCTATCTTAGCAAGCCAATAATATTGTTTGTCCCTTTCGGTAATATCACTATAATCTATAAGGTAGGAGACGTTTTAATTACGGGGCAAAGTGTTAATTCCCTCATAATAATAGACTTCACAGTGTGTGATTATAATTATTCACCAAAACTAATCAGATCTAAGTAAAATGTTTATCTGCCCTCCGGCCGGCAAACTGCACTTTGTCGGCCGCTGCGCTAGACTATGTTGCCGCCTGCCGGCTCCGTTGAGCAGAAAAATGATCACACCTCGGCCGTTAAATGGGAAAGCCTCGAAACTCATGTTTGTCGGTCTAAAATTACACGTCATCCGAGACATTTCCCACTTAAACGGCCTTGGCATGTAATCTACTATTATAATCGCGTCGTTTCCCGACAGGTACGGGCACTTCTCGGGCATCAACCGCAAGGTGCAGATGAAGTACCAGCCCCGCGGGCGGCCGCGCGGCTCCAGCTCCGACGACGGTAACGCGCCCACATTACACGGTCTGCACACTTTTACACGCTTCTTTAATTTATCGCCTTACGCGGTGTCCTAGGTGAGCGATTCCCTTGCGAAGGCGACGCGACCCGATAAAATACAAGTGTCCTACTCGTACGTGACCAACCCCGGCGCGGCGTACGGGCGACGCGATGCGAACGCGTTTTTTTTATATTTTCACGCGATCGAGACGCGACGCCCGAATATATTTGCCGATTTCTAAGAATGAACTTTTGACAGTTTTAAATTAATCCTTATTAATATGACGGTAAGACTCACCATTTTTCCGATAGTCTTAACGCCATATACAGAGTGTTTTTTTTAAGTGGGACAGTATGGGGATATCGGAAACTATAGAAGATACAAGGAAGCTGTCTTAGGAGACATTAGGTATTTTTTTGAGATAAAAATTTTGGCATTTTCAAAATTTTGGTCAAGTGCGAGTTGTACCTAAAAATTAATAATATTGATAAAAAAATTTTTTGACGCAGATCGACGTGATTTCATGCGTAGACAATATTATTGTATTGGATGAAAAAAATCTGAACAGCAGAAGTTAGTCAAATTTAAGAAAACCATTTCTCATGTTACATCCACTGTGAAGTGTCTTCGGTTTCCGATTTCCCCAACTGTCCCACTTAAAAAAAACACTGTATATAAGGCTCATTTCTATACTGTCAAAAGTTCATTCTTAGAAATCGACAACTATACAAGGTGGAAGTCCACCAGGGACCTTTACGGAAATGGGAGATAGTTAAGGCTATACTGAGCAACTTTTACTATGGGACCAACCCCGAAATCGTAAAAAAAAATGACTTTCATACATTGTGTGTATACATGACGTACCTTTTTGTATAGATAAGTTTTTTTTTTTACGATTTCGGGGTTGGTCCCATAGTAAAAGTTGCTCAGTATAGCCTTAACTATCTCCCATTTCCGTAAAGGTCCCTCGTCGAATTCCACCTTGTATACAGGTTGGAACGGAACGACGGCCCTTCCCGCTACCGACCGAGTCTACCAACCATTACGATGAACTTTCGTTATGGGACCAACATCGAAAACGTACATGGAAAATTGACTTTTCCATACTATTGAGTATTGAGCTCTAACTAATCAGTCACGTATGAGGTGTTAATTTTTTTTTAAGATATTTCGATGTTGGTTACTATACTGAAAATTCATCGTAATGGTTGGTAGCGGGAAAGATCGTCGTTCCGTTCCACCCTGTATAGTGTGTAGTTTTGTTTACTGAAAATGTCCGATCGATAGGACTTTTCGGTGCACGTTGGACAATGCCATCGCATCGCATACATTTGCGACTTTGTCGCATCGAATCGCGTCGCAAATCTCCTCGCTTTGAATCGCCTACGTAGGACATAAATTAATAGCAAACCGCTAAGTATTGTTTGTCCCATTCGGTCTTATCAATATGTCTATAAGAGCGAAAGGGACAAACAATACTTAGCGGCTTGTCAAGTTAGGAGATGTATATGAATAAGGGGGTTAGCCTTTACCCTATCGAGACCCAAGCTTATGCGTCATTCCGGCATACGGTTTGAGAGCGAGACAATATGTTTCACCAGCCACTGAAAACCTCGGAAACTCCATAATGTACAGGGTTGGGCGTATTAAGTGTCCTAGTTAAAAAGTGGTATAAAAGTTTAAAAACAAAACAATATTACTAATCTTGGTGTTATTTATATCAGAAACATTCTATATTTTACCGCAGCAATTGATAAATTTGATAAACTCCCCTTTAACATGTATTATTTTAAGCATTATGTCGTATAAGGAATTTCATCCGGCACGCACTACCTTATCTGCCATGTGATGTCATATTAGGTTATCTAACCTTAGTACAAACTTGAATCTTAGCCTAAACCCGTCTCAATAAAACTCTGCATTGATTTGTATATGGAAATGTTTATAGCATTTCAGTTATCTAAAGATTTAACGTACTTTGCTAGGTAAATATCAGCCCCATAATTTTGGCTATAACTTGGTATTTCTTCTTATCATATTGTACCCCGATTGATTAACTTTTTGGAATAAATTAATAACTAAAATACCTTCCTTTCTAGTTCTTAATAAAACACTATACCCATAATCAATCTGGCATTTACCAAACTCTTGCAATGAAAATGCATTTTCTTTGAAAAATTACCTTCGTGCCGCCTATTCGGCTTTTTGTATTTAACTCTTATATTTTTTAAAGAGAGAGGGCACATATATAAATTATCTGTTTTATAAGGGCCACACATTTTGTGATTATTTTGCAGTGCGCAAAATATTAACCCCTCTTCAATTTAATAATTTTATCGAAGATTATATAATAACAGGCACATTTTCGTAAAAATTGCCCATGGGTGCTTATTGGTACTTTGCTGACTCAAATCATTTAAAGCTTACCCAATTTCGGCTTGATTTTGGAAGCAGAGGACTCCTTGAAACGATTGATGGTGTGCAGTATTAAAACATACGTTGATATTTACTTTTATGGTCAGTTGATAATGTCGCCCGATTTTTAATGCTCGCTGCACCATTATCCAACAACACCGCTTTTTACATTTGTTCTTAAAAATATATACAATTAAATGTTATGAGAATGAGTTTCGGAATCCATGAAGCTGATTAAATCGACGATTTAAAATGACATACAGGGTATGAAAAGCAGTTATATTTTAATAGATAAACGAATGTTTTTCAATAGGACAGTTAATCAGCCCAACCCTGTACCTATTTATAATTGTTAGGTCCACCATACTATTTTCTTCAAATCATATTTCGAACCTTGCGGTGTAAGGAATAGTGCGTATAAGTTATTGCGCGTAATAATAAACAAACACATTGGAATTATTTATCAAGTTGTTCTTTATATTGCAATTTTTTTATTACACGTAAAGACGACTTTATATTCAGCAACATTTGCACAAAATTATCTATGTAAGCATAGAAACTGCAACTTTTCGGTGAAATGTGTGTGTTGAGAAAGATGTGTTATCGATAGCATTATTTAATTTGCTTGATTAGCAGCTTACAAGAGGCAATACAACTCAATCAAATGAATCAATCACTTAAGTATAGACTTTGTAGTAGGCTTCGTTAAGTTAAATAAGCTTTGCAAAATTTACTTAGAGATCAGTTTAGTTTGGTTCCGAACAGTAGCTATAGAAGTAGTGATACTAGTGATTTGGCAATTTCGGCAATTGTAAATATTGAAGAAATTTCGACCGCTTCTATAGCTAAACACCAAAGCAATATCAAATAGTTTCGAAGTATTTGATTATATTAGTATTTTGTAGTCACATACTATTTTGAGTTTGATTAGTTTAACTAGTCGATGCGTTTTACATATAGAGACTAGTTCGCTTTTCACTTGTAAGAATTATTTTAATGATATTTGCAAATTATTTTAGGCTACCGCTTACTAGTGATAGTAAAAGTCTTGGGTTGTTTCATACTGCAATCACATTCTTTACGCTCGGTATTCCGTAAACAATTTAATATTTTAGCATAAATAATGTAGGATACAGGCAAAACGCGGGTTTGGGACTACATCCTTTCATTTCCTATGCTGATGTACATACAAATATACATCAGCATAGGAATGTATGATGATTTTCTTTACCTAAACTAATATTTCATATTTAAATCCTGAAAAAGCAATGTACAAGCCAGGATTCGCATTTAAAAAGGAACACTTGAACTAATTTCTAGTATAGGTTAAAGATCGAGAAAAAATCGTACGGCCTTTGTTTTGTTTACCTTGTCAAGGACACTGTCACGCCCCCAAATAAATAATTCGTGGTAGTTTTGCAGTATGAAACATACCCGACTTCCCAACAGTAACACAATACCAATATCCTATAAACTAAAATAGCCATAACTTACAGTAGAGGGCGCCGGCGAGCCGTCCCTGGTGCTGATCCTCAAGTGGGGCGGCGAGTTGACTCCCGCCGGCCGCATACAGGCGGAGGAGTTAGGCCGCATGTTCCGCTGCATGTACCCCGGCGGGCAGGGCCGGCATATACCCGGTGAGTGCTGGCTACGGTGATGAGTTATGATACTATACCATTCACAAGTGGGGCGGACAGTTGACTGTCGCCGGCCGCATACAGGCGGAGGAGTTAGGCCGCATGTTCCGCTGCATGTACCCCGGCGGGCAGGGCCGGCATATACCCGGTGAGTGCTGGCTACGGTGATGAGTTATGATACTATACCATTCTCAAGTGGGGCGGAGAGTTGACTCCCGCCGGCCGCATACAGGCGGAGGAGTTAGGCCGCATGTTCCGCTGCATGTACCCCGGCGGGCAGGGCCGGCATATACCCGGTGAGTGCTGGCTACGGTGATGAGTTATGATACTATACCATTCTCTAGTGGGGCGGCCAGTTGACTCCCGCCGGCCGCATACAGGCGGAGGAGTTAGGCCGCATGTTCCGCTGCATGTACCCCGGCGGGCAGGGTCGGCATATACCCGGTGAGTGCTGGCTACGGTGATGAGTTATGATACTATACCATTCTCAAGTGGGGCGGAGAGTTGACTGTCGCCGGCCGCATACAGGCGGAGGAGTTAGGCCGCATGTTCCGCTGCATGTACCCCGGCGGGCAGGGCCGGCATATACCCGGTGAGTGCTGGCTACGGTGATGAGTTATGATACTATACCATTCTCAAGTGGGGCTGCGAGTTGACTGTCGCCGGCCGCATACAGGCGGAGGAGTTAGGCCGCATGTTCCGCTGCATGTACCCCGGCGGGCAGGGCCGGCATATACCCGGTGAGTGCTGGCTACGGTGATGAGTTATGATACTATACCATTCACAAGTGGGGCGGACAGTTGACTGTCGCCGGCCGCATACAGGCGGAGGAGTTAGGCCGCATGTTCCGCTGCATGTACCCCGGCGGGCAGGGCCGGCATATACCCGGTGAGTGCTGGCTACGGTGATGAGTTATGATACTATACCATTCACAAGTGGGGCGGACAGTTGACTGTCGCCGGCCGCATACAGGCGGAGGAGTTAGGCCGCATGTTCCGCTGCATGTACCCCGGCGGGCAGGGCCGGCATATACCCGGTGAGTGCTGGCTACGGTGATGAGTTATGATACTATACCATTCTCAAGTGGGGCGGAGAGTTGACTCCCGCCGGCCGCATACAGGCGGAGGAGTTAGGCCGCATGTTCCGCTGCATGTACCCCGGCGGGCAGGGCCGGCATATACCCGGTGAGTGCTGGCTACGGTGATGAGTTATGATACTATACCATTCTCTAGTGGGGCGGCCAGTTGACTCCCGCCGGCCGCATACAGGCGGAGGAGTTAGGCCGCATGTTCCGCTGCATGTACCCCGGCGGGCAGGGTCGGCATATACCCGGTGAGTGCTGGCTACGGTGATGAGTTATGATACTATACCATTCTCAAGTGGGGCGGAGAGTTGACTGTCGCCGGCCGCATACAGGCGGAGGAGTTAGGCCGCATGTTCCGCTGCATGTACCCCGGCGGGCAGGGCCGGCATATACCCGGTGAGTGCTGGCTACGGTGATGAGTTATGATACTATACCATTCTCTAGTGGGGCGGCCAGTTGACTCCCGCCGGCCGCATACAGGCGGAGGAGTTAGGCCGCATGTTCCGCTGCATGTACCCCGGCGGGCAGGGCCGGCATATACCCGGTGAGTGCTGGCTACGGTGATGAGTTATGATACTATACCATTCTCAAGTGGGGCGGAGAGTTGACTGTCGCCGGCCGCATACAGGCGGAGGAGTTAGGCCGCATGTTCCGCTGCATGTACCCCGGCGGGCAGGGCCGGCATATACCCGGTGAGTGCTGGCTACGGTGATGAGTTATGATACTATACCATTCTCAAGTGGGGCGGCGAGTTGACTCCCGCCGGCCGCATACAGGCGGAGGAGTTAGGCCGCATGTTCCGCTGCATGTACCCCGGCGGGCAGGGCCGGCATATACCCGGTGAGTGGCTATGGTGATGTCTCACACTGGTCCAACAGTGGGAAATCACACTGGTCGCATACAGGCGGAGCTGGGCCGCATGTTCTGATATCTATTAGTATTAACGTAAAAATATATCTGCGAACGTGTTTCACGATATGCGTCAAAGACGTTAAATGCTATGGAAAGTCAGCCATATTTGTTTATCTTTTTTTAATTTCAACTGACGAATGGTATAATATAGATTGTGTTTTCAGTGTCACCATTTTCCGCGAACAGCTAGATACAAATACATATTTCAAGGAATTCCGCCGGAGAGATAATAATCTGTCACTCCAATTACGCCTCAATGGACATAGATAGATTTGCAATAGTTCGTAGTTTAAGTTTTTTTATAGCTAATTTGGTGTTATATTGCTTGGCGAAATCGTTCCCTCTCTTCCACTAATTGATTGCACTATTCAGTGCCAAATCTCCACTCTTTGCTAAAAGTTAAAGTAAAATTAAATTATGTTATGTCATATCCACACACGAAGCATTTACACGTGATACTCTCATGACGCGTGATTCGCATAACTCTGGCGAGTTGAAAATATCACGCGAAGTCAAGGTACAATTTCAACCTCAGAAAATTCCACTAATTTGTTTCCTTCTAAATAGGTGAAGGTGGCACTCAAGGTCTCGGTCTCCTACGTCTCCACTCCACCTTCCGGCACGACTTGAAGATCTACGCGTCCGACGAAGGCCGGGTCCAAATGACGGCCGCGGCCTTCGCGAAAGGTCTATTGGCCCTTGAAGGGGAACTCACGCCGATTTTGGTGCAGATGGTCAAGTCTGCGAACACTAATGGGCTGCTTGATAATGATTGCGATTCGTCGAAAGTGCAGAATATGTGAGTATCGTGTTTATCTACATTCACTGTGTTACAATAACGCAATATTAATTTTTAGTACAGATGGTGCGTTTTTTAGGCTCTAGTTCGAGAAGTGGGTCATTTTACGTCAGGTCCAAAACTTCGGAGGGCCATCTGTACTAAAAAACGTCGTACGAGACACGTGCAAAAAAGAAATTCGTAACTCGTGTCGATTTAAAACACTCCCTTCGGCCGTGTTTTAAAACGTCCGCCACTCGTTTCGAATTTCATGTTTTTCGCACTCGTGTCGTAATGTACTATTACGTTTCTACATTGTATTTATTATATTTAGTGTGGTACTAATATTTCGTGAAATCCAAAGTTCAGAACGCTATTATGTTTACGAGTTTTAGTAATTTATTGCCTGTCAAGCTTTACAATAAACCCAAAGTCCCATTACTGCGGTAAATGACCAGCGCGGTGAGCCGCGGCTAACTACATACAGAAATAGTAATCGAATGGACCCAAGTGTGTTTTGTAGGCGGATATTTTCTACATAATCCCTGTGGTGGTGGTATAATATTATCGTTGTTATAGTCGAACTGATCATTTGTCAAAACCTTCTGATAAAGTTGTCTGTCAATTTGTTTTCACTACATTACACACAAGCAATTTTCGCGATAACAACTATCCTATGTCCTTTCTCCGTTATCAAACTACCTCTATACCAAATTTCAACAAAATCGCTCCAGTGGTTTTAGGGTGCGGCTCTACTGACGCAGAGATGTGCAAAATTGACCAAATACATTCTTCAAATTCAAAATTCGTAACACTTTGATGCGGTCTCATTGGCCAATTTTGCACATCTCCGCTCCTCTCCGCGTCAGTGGAGCCGCACCCTTAGCGTTAAGTGGGATAGAGTTACTTTCGCATTTATAATGTTAGTATGAAAATTCCAGGGCCAAAGCCCGTCTCCACGAAGCAATGCAAGTGGACCGCGAGTTCACCGACCACGACCGCCAGCGCATCAACCCCTGCGAGAGTCTTAGTATCACCGCCGCCATGGAGTTCGTCAAGAACCCGGTCCGCTGCTGCGCGCACGTGCACACCCTCATCCAGCAGCTGGTGCACATCGTGCTGGTGAAGAAGGACGACCCCAAGACTAAAGGTAGTCCCGGTATAGTCTGCGAGAGACAGCATCACCGGCTGGTGAAGAAGGACGACCCCAAGACTAAAGGTAGTCCCGGTGCAGCGTCTGCGAGAGACAGCATCACCGGCTGGTGAAGAAGGACGACCCCAAGACTAAAGGTAGTCCCGGTATAGCGTCTGCGAGAGACAGCATCACCGGCTGGTGAAGAAGGACGACCCCAAGACTAAAGGTAGTCCCGGTATAGCGTCTGCGAGAGACAGCATCACCGGCTGGTGAAGAAGGACGACCCCAAGACTAAAGGTAGTCCCGGTATAGTCTGCGAGAGACAGCATCACCGGCTGGTGAAGAAGGACGACCCCAAGACTAAAGGTAGTCCCGGTATAGTCTGCGAGAGACATCACCGCCGCCATGGAGTCAAGAACCCGGTCCGCTGCTGCGCGCACGTGCACACCCTCATCCAGCAGCTGGTGCACATCGTGCTGGTGAAGAAGGACGACCCCAAGACTAAAGGTAGTCCCGGTATAGTCTGCGAGAGACAGCATCACCGCCGCCATGGAGTCAAGAACCCGGTCCGCTGCTGCGCGCACGTGCACACCCTCATCCAGCAGCTGGTGCACATCGTGCTGGTGAAGAAGGACGACCCCAAGACTAAAGGTAGTCCCGGTATAGTCTGCGAGAGACAGCATCACCGCCGCCATGGAGTCAAGAACCCGGTCCGCTGCTGCGCGCACGTGCACACCCTCATCCAGCAGCTGGTGCACATCGTGCTGGTGAAGAAGGACGACCCCAAGACTAAAGGTAGTCCCGGTATAGCGTCTGCGAGAGACAGCATCACCGGCTGGTGAAGAAGGACGACCCCAAGACTAAAGGTAGTCCCGGTATAGTCTGCGAGAGACAGCATCACCGGCTGGTGAAGAAGGACGACCCCAAGACTAAAGGTAGTCCCGGTATAGCGTCTGCGAGAGACAGCATCACCGGCTGGTGAAGAAGGACGACCCCAAGACTAAAGGTAGTCCCGGTGTAGCGTCAACCCTACGAGTGCCTTGGAGTTTGTCAAAAAAATTGCCAGATGGGCAGGCGTGTTCTTCGAGATGATGGTTAGTTTACGCCCAGTCGCCCATTCTGAAGATTAGGTTTAGGTATCTACCTAAACCTAGATAGCGAGCTAGGTTTAGGTTTGCTAGTGCAAAGCTGAAATAAATGATGGTGTTCAAGGCATTATTTATAGCAATTAAAACACCAATGAAGTGTGAATCAGATAATGACACTCGTTGGCGTTGTTGTGGGTTAAAAATGTCCCTTGGATAACCAATAAAATAATGGTTTTATAGTAATATTTATTGTAAATAATATTACACTAAATATTCGTCTTGTACGATAATACTTTTTCATAGTGCCCATCAATGGTCCATGTGGCCCTCTAGGAAACGGGACAGAATAACAATAACAAAAAAATATTGACCCGCGAGCGAAATAATACCTAAAGGTAACTCCATGAAGCATTAACACGATAACATATTTCAGACACGATTCTCTACCATGGCGAGACATGGGAACTAATGGGCCGTCGTTGGGGCAAGATCGAAAAGGACTTCTGCACAAAGAACAAAACATACGACATCTCCAAGATCCCCGACATCTACGACTGCATCAAGTACGACTTGCAGCACAATCAGCACGCACTGCAGTTCGACTTGGCGGAGGAACTGTATATGTACGCCAAGTACTTGGCGGACATTGTTATACCGCAGGTGAGGGCTGATGAATTACTGTAGAGATAAATCAAACACTATAGAGATTAACCAAACAACATACACGCATACACAATCAGAACAAAACATACGACATCTCCAAGATTCCCGACATCTACGACTGCATCAAGTACGACTTGCAGCACAATCAGCACGCACTGCAGTTCGACTTGGCGGAGGAACTGTATATGTACGCCAAGTACTTGGCGGACATTGTTATACCGCAGGTGAGGGCTGATAAATTACTGTAAGGTGCATTCATCCTTACTTGTCTTATCATGTAAACAAACACTTTTTGAAAACATTATCACAATTTTCTCTGCAATTACACATTAATCATCACGTCAAATGTTGTTGCATACTTAATTAAACTCGCAAAGTATTATAATCACTCAAAAAAGCACTGAAAAATATAATTTCTGTAAAGATTTTCGTCAATAAATGCTGTTACGGTCGGATAACTTTAAAAACATCTGACATTGATGTGACATTGCGATGTCTAGATTGTCTATGTACCATAATGTTGGCATGTCAATATATCGATATTAATACTTAAACTCGAGGAAAATGCAATTAAAATAAATTGCAGTAATTTACCAAAATTTATTAGGGTTTCGTAGCAAAAATGGCAACAACGGAACCCATACTTATAGTTTCGCTATGTCCGTCTTTCCGCAGCATACTTAGCTCAGTGGCCGTTAATACTATAAATCTGAAATTTGGTACAGGTATACATATTGATCATGCCAACAAAGTGATACAATAAAAAGTAAAAAAAAAATTTCTTCGGGTACCTCCCCCCCAATTGGTGATGTCGGGTGATTTTTTTATTTATTGTAATCGTATAGTGTGGGGTATCATTGAATAGGTCTCTTAAAAAAAAAAGGGGGCTTTTAAGAAAGTTTTTTTCTAAAGTCAATATTTTCGGAGATAATCGCTCCAGATGAAAAAAAAATTGTCCCCCCCTCTAACTTTTGATCCAAAGGTCCAAAAAAAATCATGAATAGCGGGCTGGCATAAAACTATTTCGAACATAATTGGCCCAGCCGTTTTTGAATAACTACGAAACCCTACACTGAGCATGGCCCGACATGCTGTTGGCCGGTTTTTGTAATTGATTTCAATATTTATTTTATTCAAAGACTGGCAGTGCTTAGTTGTCTATTGAATATTGAATAAAATCTTCACGTCAAACGTCATTCGTTTCGCTACTTCGCTTCACGTTGTTCGTTACGGGTGCACTTCATGTGATTTTTCTCATGATTAGTGGCGCCTTCGTTGGAGCGACAGAGAAAATCCTCGAAATTTAACCATAGTTTTTGATATAATCTTATACGAATTAATTCTCTTCCTGACAGACGATGTAAAATCGATAATCCTCTATTTACGTACCTAAGCAGTGAAATTATCGCTGACATTTCATTATATCGACATTTCTAATCACTAGTGATTGTCTTTTGATCATCGTTGACGTTTTGTTTGTTTTACTTGGTCTGTGGTTTGTTTACATGATAAGACAAGTAAGAATGAATACACTGTAGAGATGAATCAAACAACAAACACTCACAAATACAACTCACACAATAACACTGTAGAGATTCACCAAAAAAACAAACACACACAATCAGACCAAGACGTGCGACATCTATGGATGCATAAAGCTATAATTACCACTTGTAGCACAAATAAATAGTTGGCAGACATTGTTATACCGCAGGTAAGGGTTCGATAAATTACTGTAAACATTAATAAAACGTGAGAACAAAACATACGACATCTCCAAGATCCCCGACATCTACGACTGCATCAAGTACGACTTGCAGCACAATCAGCATGCGCTGCAGTTCGACTTGGCGGAGGAACTGTATATGTACGCCAAGTACTTGGCGGACATTGTTATACCGCAGGTGAGGACTGATAAATTACTGTAGAGATAAATCGAACAACACTAACACTGTAGATATTAAGCAAACAACAATAACACTATAGATATTAACCAAACAACATACACGCATACACAATCAGAACAAAAGATACGATATTCCCAAGATTCCCAACATCTATGATTGCATCAAGTACGACTTGCAGCACAATCAGCACGCACTGCAGTTCGACTTGGCGGAGGAACTGTATATGTACGCCAAGTACTTGGCGGACATTGTTATACCGCAGGTGAGCGCTGATAAATTACTGTAGAGATAAATTAAACAACACTCACAAATACAACTCACACAATAACACTGTAGAGATTCACCAAAAAAACAAACACACACAATCAGAGCAGGACGTGCGACATCTATGGATGCATAAAGCTATAATTACCACTTGTAGCACAAATATACTTGGCAGACATTGTTATACCACAGGTAAGGGTTCGATAAATTACTGTAAACATTAATAAAACGTGAGAACAAAACATACGACATCTCCAAGATTCCCGACATCTACGACTGCATCAAGTACGACTTGCAGCACAATCAGCACGCACTGCAGTTCGACTTGGCGGAGGAACTGTATATGTACGCCAAGTACTTGGCGGACATTGTTATACCGCAGGTGAGGGCTGATAAATTACTGAAGAGATTAATCAAACAACAAACACTCATAAATACAACCCACTCAATAACACTGTAGAGATTCACCAAAAAAAACAAACACACACAATCAGAACAAGCCGTGCGACATCTATGGATGCATAAAGCTATAATTACCACTTGTAGCACAAATAAATACTTGCCAGATATTGTTATACCGCAGGTAAGGGTTCGATAAATTACTGTAAACATGAATAAAACGTGAGAACAAAACATACGACATCTCCAAGATCCCCGACATCTGAGCAATTCTCTTTATTTTTGCCACTAAAATGAAATATGAAAATTTGGGTAAATTTTATACTATTTCTGCTCAGAATCACGAGCCGATTCCATTTCCGGCGAAAAAAAAAATGTCCCAAAAATTTCATACATATTTCGAATATCCTCTTGTGTTACCGCCATAGAAGATGTATGGAAAATAGTAACACAATAGGAAAAAAAATCATGGGACACTTTTTTTTTCGACGGAAATGGAATCGGCTTGTGATTCTGAGTAGAAATAGTATAAAATTTACCTAAAATTTCATATTTCATTTTAGTGGCAAAAATAAAGAGAATTGCTGATCTACGACTGCATCAAGTACGACTTGCAGCACAATCAGCACGCACTGCAGTTCGACTTGGCGGAGGAACTGTATACGTACGCCAAGTACTTGGCGGACATTGTTATACCGCAGGTGAGGGCTGATAAATTACTGAAGAGATTAATCAAACAACAAACACTCATAAATACAACTCACACAAGAACACTGTAGAGATAAACAAACACACACAATCAGAACAAGACGTACGACATCTATGGATGCATAAAGCTATAATTACCACTTGTAGCACAAATAAATAGTTTGCAAGCATTGTTACACCGCAGGTAAGGGTTCGATAAAATACTGTAAACATTAATAAAACGTGAGAACAAAACATACGACATCTCCAAGATCCCCGACATCTACGACTGCATCAAGTACGACTTGCAGCACAATCAGCACGCGCTGCAGTTCGACTTGGCGGAGGAACTGTATATGTACGCCAAGTACTTGGCTGACATTGTTATACCGCAGGTGAGGGCTGATAAATTACTGTAGAGATAAATCAAACAACACTAACACTGTAGAAATTAACCAAACAACATACACGCATACACAATCAGAACAAAACATACGACATCTCCAAGATCCCCGACATCTACGACTGCATCAAGTACGACTTGCAGCACAATCAGCACGCGCTGCAGTTCGACTTGGCGGAGGAACTGTATATGTACGCCAAGTACTTGGCGGACATTGTTATACCGCAGGTGAGGACTGATAAATTACTGTAGAGATAAATCAAATACTATAGAGATTAACCAAACAACATACACGCGTACACAATCAGAACAAAACATACGACATCTCCAAGATCCCCGACATCTACGACTGCATCAAGTACGACTTGCAGCACAATCAGCACGCCCTGCAGTTCGACTTGGCGGAGGAACTGTATATGTACGCCAAGTACTTGGCTGACATTGTTATATCGCAGGTGAGGGCTGATAACAAATGACTGACGAAACAAAAACACAATCAGAGCACACACAATAGCACTGTAGAGATTCACCAAACAACAAATACACACGCAAATCACACAGAGCAAGACGTACGATATCTCCAAAATCCCCGACATCTACGTCTAGATCAAGTACGACTGGCAGCAAATAACATTATCGAAAATGTGAAACGTCCCTGCTGTTGGGTCCAAAGTAATGAACTTCTTTAGTGAAAACGACTTTGAAAATTTTTATTTATATCCACAAAGATTTCCTCTCATTTTTCGGAGAAATCATTTCTGGGTATTTCTTTTTTTTATTACGTCGTAAGATGGGGAAAGTTAAAAAGAAAAGTGGAAAAAATGTAACGGAAGTACTAAATAGTTCTTGAGTGTGACAAATTTATGTTTAGGAATACGAATCTTGTTTTTAGGAATACGGGCTGACAATGCAAGAAAAGCTAACTATTGGACAAGGGATATGCACGCCGCTGCTCAAAAAGATTCGCGCTGATTTGCAGCGGAACATCGAAGAGTCGGGCGAGGAAACTGTCAACAGGCTCAACCCTAGGTATGCTTATTTATATAAAGTATATGTGTTAGTATGTATTTTTAGTAGATTTATTTTATTTGTAATGACCCTTCACCGACTTGTTCTTTCTGTTAAACCTATTTATTGACTGGTAGAGGACGGCTTAAATCCGCCATTTTGTACCTATTTGTATAATAGGTAAAGTTAAATAATTATTTATAAAACAACTTGCACATTACTCGAGCACACATTATGTAAATATATGGTTATTTATGCGGGGACTGATTGTTGTCTGATTGGCATAGGCAAAAGATACCCACTTTTGAGTACCCTACCCTACCTTGACCTACCCTAAAAACTTCACACTTCATTAGTGAAAAAAATCTCGTTCCATATTCTGCACTTTATATGGCATAATGACACGTACAGTCACCACACGGGATTGTTGAGCCACTTGCCACTGTTCGCAACTTGGTCGAATAATACAAATCGGGTTCCGAACTCTTATCACGACTTCGGCCGAACTCTGCTGGCCAATGGGGCGGTCGTTGCTACGGTTAGCCAATGACCGCTCGCGTATTCTTCAGAAGGTGACATTACCATGGTTACGTAATAACAAAAATGTTTAACCAATGATTGATCGCTATTTTTCCGGAAGCTGACGTTACTATAGTTACGTTATAATTATAACATCCGCTTTAGTCCTGGAGACGTCAATCTAACTTCAGAGCCCTGATGGTAATTTCGTTCACTTTCCTTTTAACGGCTGTCACTGACAGGTATTTTTTCAAAGTTAGAATTTCAGTCAGAAACTTTCAAGTTTCTACTAAACATTTTTATGGCTATTGACAGATTATAGGATTATAGGTAGATTGTCAAAGGTTACCTACCATATTTCTACAAAGGTTACATTACATAAGTTTTTAACTAACGTCAACTGAGCTGTAACGAATGATAATAAAGACAGCAATAGCATTTGTCTCTGTCAATGAAAAAAAAAATAATTTAAAATTGCTCGATAACATGCCTATTTATATAAATATCTTGAATGGAAAAAATACCTCGCCTATTAATGTCAGATAAGTCATGGCAACCGATTTGAAGCAAATACAAATAAATTACTAAACGGTTTTAGACAAATCTATGAAGAACTGTCGTTATCCAGTTTCCTCTAGGAACAACGACATCTAGCGTCTAATAATGGCCGATGACTAATCCTTAATTCTCGTAGACGAAGAATTTTTTATTATTTCAACTAGTTTTGACATACTGAAATTTTGACGCAACAAAGATTCGTATTTGACTGACATATCATCGGGAACATCGGTCATGTCGCGATCGTGCCTACTAACGAAAAATACCGAACCCATAATATTACACGACCAAATTGCATCCATTGCCAAGTGGCTCAACATTCCCATGTGGTGACTGTACAAGTGTACAGTCACGGACTTTAATTGATAGACCACTTGTCACTGTGCGTATTTTAGCCGTGTAATGCAAATCGGGTTCAGTCGCTTTTACTCGTAAATCCTAATAAAGGAAGTAAAGTCATGTCATCGTATAACAGAAGAGCAAAAATTATATTTCTATCTTTATCATTGTGCGTTTATGAACTGTCACTAAGGTTCGAATCTCTTAACTAAAATGTTAAAATAATGGCGAACTTGACATTACATTCAATGCACTTAGCTTTATAATTAGGTAATAACTTTTCTTCGGAAGGTGACATTACCATGGTTACGTAATAACAAAAAAGTTTAAACAATAATAATTGATCCATATTTTTCCGGAAGCTAACGTTACTATAGTTACGTTATATCATCCGCTTTAGTCCTGAGACGTCAATCTAACTTCAGAGCCCAGATGGTAATTTGACTGCCAAGCTGCTATGTAGGAATTTTCGTTCTCTTTCCTTTTAACGGCTGTCACTGTCAGATATTTTTTCAAAATTAGAATTTCAGTCAGAAACTATCAAGTCTCTATTAAACATTTGTATGGCTACTGACAGATTATAGGATTAAGTTAAGATAGACTGTCAAACGTCTATCTACCATATTTCCACAAAGGTTACATAAGTATTCAACTAACGTCAACTAGGAGCTGTGCCGAATTATAAAAAAGACAGCAATAGCATTTTGTCTCTGTCAATGAAAAAATAATCTAAAATTGCCCGATAACATGATATGGCTATTTATATAAATATCTTGACTTGAAAAAATACGTCGCCTATTAATGTCAGATAAATCATGGCATCCGATTTGAAGAAAACATGATTAAATTACTAAACGGTTTTACACAAATCTATGAAGAACTGTCGTTATCCAGTTTACTCTAGGAACAACGACATCTAGCGTCTAATAATGGCCGATGGCTAATCCTTAATTTTCGTCGACGAAGGAATTTTTATTATGTCAACTAGTTTTGACCATAGACATATTAATTTATAGACCGAGTCTATATTATCTGTGGGTGACGCCGGCAATGCCTGTCAACGATGTTTGTTTGGGTATACTAGTGCACCTAAACCGCAAATAGTAAAAGTGATTAAAATAAAGCTTTTCATGTATATTTCTGTTCGATAAGTGCACGGAATGTGATAAAAGTGATGACTTGTGTGGTTCCAGGGTGTAAAAACCGCCAGGGTTACCTGAATGAACAAAATAAAGACATTACGTTTCACCGGTAATTTAGTTTTGACTTGAATTTTAAAATTTCGAACCTTATTAAGGTAAAAGTAACTGAAAATCTTATTCAATATTTGTTGCCGGATACATGTGTGTAGTTTTATGAATTAACCATTCGTATTTGCATTCGTAATGTAATTATAAATAGTGGGATTCAAATATTTGTATTGCATAGTGTTGTACTTAAGAGTTCGATCGTGATATCGATAAATCTATTGATAGCCAACTCAGAAAATGAATCGATGTTTTTAATTTCCAACAGGTTTCCACAGGACACTGAACAAAGGCTATTATGGGTCAAAAATATCAAAAAGGCAGACGACTAGTGCCCTAAAAAGTATTCAAAAATATGCTCCGCACATTTTTAAGCCGTTGTTTCAGGCAAGGGCGTACCCATAAGTGATTACATTCTGACGTAGTACCCACCATATTTGGTAATCATCCAATGTCATGCAATGATATAAAAGGTAAAGATATGGTACACCGGCTCTAAAATTGAAGCGCGCTGATTGCGATAATTCTAACAATCGCTCTTAGTTCTACTCAGACCACCGTGAGGTGTGTACCACTGCCGAGTTCTCGCAAATCACATGAACTGCGCCCTAAAATGTCATTTTATGTTATACAATAGTGAAAACTACGAAATAAAATGCAAAAATGCCCTTAACATCAAACATCATGCGCAATTAAACTGAATTATATATTTTTTTCGATTTTACTATTTATTGAAAATAAATAGGACGCCATTTTGACGTTTTTGAAAGACTTCGAGAAAATGACAAGCTTATGCTGTTTAAGATCAAGAGTAACAAAGATAAAACAATGTTTTCATCACACTTGCTGTCTAAGCGCGCCATTGCTTGCGCGCGTAGCGGGAGTAATAGAAAAGTGAAATTCCCTAGGGAGTAATAGAAATGTCAGTACGTCGTTTAATAATATTATGTCTTAAAACTTATTTTTTGGTTGGCAAGTGTGATGAAAAACATTGTATGCATCACGGTCGGTAAGCGGAATACTAACTCGAGTCATAAAAGCCCTCCGCCTGACGGCGTCGGGCTTCTAACACTCTCGTTAGTAATTCCGTACTTACCTCCCTTGATGCACAATGTACTATTATCAATAACAACCTTAAGAATGCACGCGCAATTGTCAAATGTTAGTTGTCTCTTTTTTATTTATTAAATACGAGCATATGTATTTTGCCATCTCTTTTACGCATTTTGAAGTATGAAGATAGGTGTATGTCAACTGTCTAATATGCTAATATGCTCCGCACATTTTTAAGCCGTTGTTTCAGGCAAGGGCGTACCCATAAGTGATTACATTCTGACGTAGTACCCACCATATTTGGTAATCATCCAATGTCATGCAATGATATAAAAGGTAAAGATATGGTACACCGGCTCTAAAATTGAAGCGCGCAGATTGCGATAATTCTAACAATCGCTCTTAGTTCTACTCAGACCACCGTGAGGTGTGTAACACTGCCGAGTTCTCGCAAATCACATGAACTGCGCCCTAAAATGTCATTTTATGTTATACAATAGTGAAAACTACGAAATAAAATGCAAAAATGCCCTTAACATCAAACATCATGCGCAATTAAACTGAATTATATATTTTTTTCGATTTTACTATTTATTGAAAATAAATAGGACGCCATTTTGACGTTTTTGAAAGACTTCGAGAAAATGACAAGCTTATGCTGTTTAAGATCAAGAGTAACAAAGATAAAACAATGTTTTCATCACACTTGCTGTCTAAGCGCGCCATTGCTTGCGCGCGTAGCGGGAGTAATAGAAAAGTGAAATTCCCTAGGGAGTAATAGAAATGTCAGTACGTCGTTTAATAATATTATGTCTTAAAACTTATTTTTTGGTTGGCAAGTGTGATGAAAAACATTGTATGCATCACGGTCGGTAAGCGGAATACTAACTCGAGTCATAAAAGCCCTCCGCCTGACGGCGTCGGGCTTCTAACACTCTCGTTAGTAATTCCGTACTTACCTCCCTTGATGCACAATGTACTATTATCAATAACAACCTTAAGAATGCACGCGCAATTGTCAAATGTTAGTTGTCTCTTTTTTATTTATTAAATACGAGCATATGTATTTTGCCATCTCTTTTACGCATTTTGAAGTATGAAGATAGGTGTATGTCAACTGTCAATAAATCGTAGGTGTATGATGTGAAGTATTTATTTCGCTCATTTTGTTAGAGTATAACGTATCTTTACTTTGTATATCATTGATGTCATGTTAACCAGAAAGTAAAGTTTAATAATGACACTCATGTGATACTTGTGTAGACTGATTAATTATAAAGAAGCCATCATACGAAAATTGTTAGGTATGCTTTAAGGGATGATAAGTTCCGTAAAACATGTTATAATGAGGGTTTTCTGAAATGCCGTTCACCAGGGCGGCAGCACTGAGGCGTCAGGTCCAGTAACTTGTCTAAATTCTCAGAGCGCCTATAGTTTCGTGTTTAAATGATTTGTACAAGTTAATAAAATTATGTAAAAAAATAAAATGACCTTCTAGTTAGTTGTTCTTTGAGGCTAGATAATTGTGTTTCTTAGCGGGACCTTACCGCTAAGTGGCGCCAACTAGTGGCATACGTTTTAGACAGAACACTTCTTATGACATTTGACATTTTAATTAAAGAAAATATTTCATTAATTTTGTGATTTTATTTTTATCCGAAAATGTAGATTTAGAAATCATGACATATTAAGGATCGCAGAAGATCGTGATTCTGAGTAGGAAATAAGGTTTATTCCCACTGTTCATCGCTACCTAATTTGGTAAAAATATTATTATTGCCGATAAAAGCATACGATGAAGACTGGACAACACTAATAGTGATGACATTTTATCTAGTCAGGTTGGTAGCGTTGTTCAAGAAAATGGAGTCAGTGATATAATTCACGACCAAGTAGAGCTACCTCATTTGTCTCTTTTTCCTTATGGAATACATCTTGAGATGGTAAAGGATGACAATAGTTTGTTCAGGTATGTCTTAATACCCGGAATCTTCCCTATGTTTTATCTGTGGTTTTGACATACTTAAATTTTGACGCAACAAAGATTCGTATTTCACTGACATATCATCGGGGAACATCGGTCATGTCGCGATCGTGCCTACTAACGAAAAATACCGAACCCATAATATTACACGACCAAATTGCATCCATTGCCAAGTGGTCTATCAATTAAAGTCCGTGACTGTACCTGCATGATTTTAATGTGACACGTATTATAGGAAGAGGACATCATTTTTGACGGTAAACAAATTAATGGTAGCACAATGATATCTAAAATTTTGTACATTTATCCTCTAACCAAATGGCGCCTGTCATTAGCGAACGTATATGTATGTTAGACCTACTAATTTCGAAATCGTGTTTCAGGTACAGTCACGGAGTATCATCGCCGGGTCGACACGTGCGTACGCGCCTGTACTTCACCAGCGAGAGCCACGTGCATTCGCTCCTCACCGTTCTACGCTTTGGCGGACTATTGGACGTACGTATATTATCTAAGTAATTTACTTCTAGTTGGTATCAGATCTATTTGTTTACGTTATTATCTTACAAATAGAGTTACAGGTTTATTTATGTACATTTTCAAACTCCAAATCGCTAAACTGAAGTGGCAGTGGGCGGGGCACATTGCGCGTAGAACCGATGGCCGTTGGGGCGGGAAGGTTCTTGAGTGCCGGTCACGTACCGGAAGGCGTAGCGTGGGTAGGCCCCCACAAGATGGACTGATGACCTGGTGAAGGTCGCAGGAGTCCGCTGGATGCGGGTGGCGCAGGACCGGTCATTGTGGCAGTCTTTGGGGGAGGCCTATGTTCAGCAGTGGACGTCTTTCAGCTGATATGATGATGATGATGATTTTCAAACTTAGTTATCGCGTAATGCTAAGGATGGCAGATCTAAGTGTACAGGTAAATTCACTAAAGCTGGCACGAATGGAATGAATGAAATGGATGACATCTATAATTGTGTGTATGCAGTCGTCGTGTACCAACCTGTATCTACTGTCATTTTGACATCCACACATAGATACTTTCTGTCACTGACTCGATCCATTCGTGCCAGCTTTCGTGAATTTACCTGTAAGACTCACATTTATTTGTGGACTTATCACAAATATTTATTTATTAGTCACAGTTGTTTTCTATGTTTTTACTATCCGTTATATACGTCGTCGCTTAGTAGCCACAAGTTGAGCTTACCGTGCGGATATTAGATAAATATTAGAAGTATTGTCTGTTCAGATGGTCCGCAAGGCACTGAGCTTAAATTTGAATTTTTATTTTATGATGTATACAATTTAAAGTTATTGAATTTCGTCAGGTATTAAAAGACGAGCAATGGAGACGCGCAATGGAATACGTATCCATGGTATCCGAGCTCAACTACATGTCCCAGATTGTCGTCATGCTTTATGAGGATCCTACGAAGGACCCTTGTTCCGAAGAAAGGTTAGTGGTATATTTGCTAATTCAATGTTGTATTACAGGAATGTATGTGTGACTATATTACACTTTGATTCGTGAATATATTACACTCTGTCCGCGCGTTGTAATGCAGTTCATTCGAACTGAGGGTAATATTTTATTGATTGTTATTTTGAATCCTAACATATCGCCGCTATAATTACTGCAATACTCACTTGATGGAAAAACATCCGTGTTCAAAGTGGAAGAAAGGCGATTTTCATGTATTGATTGCTGTACATCCGAGGTTGAGTAAGTATAGCGACGATAATTATTGCGTTAAACTTGATCTAAGGTATTGTGAAGTTAAGTTAAGAAGCTGAGCATCATTGACTTTATCAGCCTACCAATTTTCAGCAATATCGAAGACGCGATCCAAATGTACAAACTTTTTGAGAAATGCTCAACAATGCTCGGCGGGGGTGAGCTGTTTTGAGCTAAATGACATGTAACACGTGACATTTAGTATGAAAACAGCTCACCCCCGCCGAGCATTGATGCTCAACTAATGGGCACATTTCTGGGAACACACAGGGTAACTAAGAAATGCAATAGTACATTGTGTATTAACCCGGCGAGAGTGTGGTGAAAAATATTTAAACAAAAATAAACTCTAAATATATTGACATAAGTCAAACGCAGGGTATGAGATACCCTGCCACACTCCCGCCGGGTTAAGGGCGGTAAATAAGAATTTGTGTCATAATTCTTGTACCGCCCGTGGCACACACAATGTTTTTCATCACACCTGTGATGCAAAAAAGTAAATAACACAATATATTTTCACAAAACTATATGGTCTAAATCAGAGATGACTTAAATTTATCATCTTTAGAAAAGAAATCTCGGCGCGACAACGCGCGCTAGTGCGACGTAATGTTGTATGAAAATCCTTGACAGCCTACTAGAGTGTAATGACGCATCTACGGCGCGCATCGCCGCAGCGCATTGGCGCACTTACCGAACAGGTGTGATGAAAAAACCTTGACGTTCCATCAGGTTTCACGTGGAACTACACTTCAGCCCCGGCGTGAACTGCTGCGTGCAGAAGAACCTGCCGCCCGGCCCCGGCTTCCGCCCGCACAGCCGCAACCACTCCACCGCCAACAACTCCGTGAGTTGAGAGTAACTATAACGGTATCTCTTATTTAGTATGACAGGTGTTTCAGGTTTAAGGTAGGCAGGCCCCACTAGCGTTGAAATATCGGAAAAACTCAAATGGTTTTTTCGAGAATGTATGAAAATTTCGTTTTTTTTCGGGCTTTTACAGAAATTATCATTGTCACTGTCACTATCTCTCCTTGCCATCTATTTCAATCGACTTTTCCTCGATGACATCGCGTTCTCCTAGTATAAGTGAAAATGAGACATAATTCACATTGGTTTAGAGTTGAAAATTAAAGTGGAAACTTTCATAGATTTTTCCGAAAAAACCCGTAAAAAAATTAGCTGTTTTGACTGAAACGGGACTTAATCAGGAAATTTTCTACGCTTCTCCCCACTGGGTGGGCTAATGATCGAAGGAATCCGCTGGATGCGGGTGGCGCGGGACCGGTCATTGTTGCAATCTTTGGGAAAGGCCTATGTTCAGCAGTGGAATCTTTCGGCTGATATGATATGATGATGAGTTGTGTCACGTCACGACCATGTTCGAAAGTTAGGGTATCCAGGATGTCTAGCATTTTCATACTTATTTGTGCCTCTGCGTCAAACTTTATAAAAATAAAATGAAATAAAAAAATATGGAAATGTAAGTTATCTACGAGTACGTTATCTTTCTGTACATGGCTGTGACAACTCACAAATCTAAATGAGAAATACCCATAAACAAAATAAGGCGCAGAACGTACTCGAGGACATAATTTATTAGACTGGTCCTCACTGTACGAGCCTCGCGAGAAAAGCACACAAACAAGGCTCATTCTTACACTTAGATTGTTTCTTGTGTATAGTAAAAGTATTCCCAACATCATGGTATTGAAATGAAATTATTTTGTTGAATATTAGATTCGTAGAAAAAGTTGTGGTGTATATGTATGACACGATTTACACGAATATCTTCCAAACTTATATATTTTAGCTTAATTTTATTTACGTCACTAATACAATAAATAAGTAAAAAAAATAAATCTCCTTATAGGAATAAATAAAATCATGAACGAACAAATATATTTTTTCCGACAGAGCTCTTCTGAAGAAGTGAAATGTATAGAAGAAGAAGCGGAAGATGACCAAATGGCGAGTCAAGAAACATTGCAACCGGTAAATACTAAACGTGTTGATGGGTCAAATTTATTTTCGTTGTCTTATTCTAAAAAACGTGACACAGTTGTGATTTTTGTATGGGATGATGTTTTGTTGCCAATTTTTGATGTATGGATTAAAATCTAGCGTAAAAAAGAAATACAAGTACACCGGTTTTTTACATACTGTGTCGAAACAGCAACTAAAAGCGTGACAGAGTGGTATGAAACAAGACAACGAAAAAATTTTTGACCCTGATATCACTAATTGTTTTTATCTGATTTAGTATATGTATATATAGTCAATGTCAATTGCCTGTGCTTTCAAGGGCGAGTTTCTTCAGTTCCCTCTTCGAAACCTCTATGAAATTCTATGAGAGAGAGGGAATTCTGCGGACAACCGTAGCCTACCCTTTTTTTGGACGTAATTTAAATACCTAAGTATTGATCAGAGCGGCTACGGTGTTCAAAATATCTCAACATGCATTCTAACGACATGCGATGGCGACTGTACACGACGCATATTTCATTGGACTATACTGAATTCTTTATATTCTTGTATTTAAAGTTATTGTTATGTACTTTAGGACACCGATGACCTGGACAACGCATTCTCGCCGAGGAAAAATTCTAAATCAAAATTGAGACCTTCTGATCCCATTCCAATCTGGTAAGATATTTCTGCTTTTCATTGTACTATTTCGTTCTACTTTCACGAGAGTGTATTTTAACCGTGAAATAGCAAATACTTTCTAATAGAATAAAATAAACTAACACTAAGGAAATAAAACTATATCTACAAATACTATAACGTTAACAAATATTTACAAATAAATACCTTATAAATACCTTGGGACATCTTTCACAAATCGACCTAGTCCCACGGTAAGCTCAATTAAGGCTTGTGATGTTGGTACCAGACGACGATATATATAATAGGTAGATACATATAGATACTTAAATATATAGACAGCCATGACCAAGGAACAAACATTTGTGATAAATGAATACACAAAGAATGCCCTCGCCGGGATTCGAACCCGGAACCTCCAGCTTCGTAGGCAGGGTCACTACCAACTAGGCTACGGAGGCTTGAAATAAAAAATAGGCTAGAGCTCCGTGCCTGATGGTAGGGTGCCCAGAAGGCTGGCGGAATTACCTCGCTGAATAGCAATAGCCAGCTCTCTGGTCACCGGTGGCGTATACGAGCCGCTCCTTAAGCTCTTTAAAAATCTCGTGTTCTCCAGGTCCCCAGGGGCCAAGTGTAATAGAATTTTAATGTAATAATATTTGCTGAGGCGTGACGAAATAAAAACGCTGAATATTCACCCCTATAAGATCGAAACGGCCAAGGAGACTTATCGGCTTGTTAAGTCAGAAGAAGTTTAATCAATCAATCATCATTTATTTGCGTGAATACAGTCACAGGGATGTTGTATGCGGTACAAAGTATTCAGCCAACAAATGAATGAATGAATAAGGACCTCTTATTAACCCTTAGATGCATAGAGTATCGAAAACGATACGATCGAAATGACACATGTCGAAATAAGTAGTCAATTGAGAATGTCAAACTGAGCAACAGAGTTTTAATTGTCATCGATTGTTTATATAAGTAATTTTATAAACAGATATGTGAGACGATATACACCTAAGGGTTAAGGGTCATCATTTATTTGCTTGAATACAGTTACACGGATGTTGTATGCGGTACAATGTATTCAGCCTATAAATGGGCATGAGTAAGGACCCCTTATTGATGCATTCCATGAGAATGTCGGGGACGCCGTTCTTCGCGTACATCTAAGAACGTTACGAATACAATTTTTGGTCAATCTTAATTTTATAACTGGGTGTTTATATTTATAGAGAATTCTCGAACTTTCCATATATTTCTAAGGTAGCTGTCATAGTTCCCGACAAAGTAGACTTTTTCGTGGAAAGCACCTATTAACCTTTAACTCTGTTCGTGCAGCAATCTACACTACACGGTGAGCGGACACGAGGCGGTCTCGCTGGCGGCGCGCCTCAGTGAACTGCGCGCGCGTCCGGACCGGCCGCCGCATCGGGAGAAGGTCGCACGCACACACACACACACACACACACATACGCATACGCACACATCGACTCACACTATGAGTGCCATAAATCATTTACCCATAATAGACTTGCTCATATACTCTAAATTAAAGTAAGCTAGTACCGGTACCGGGGGTTCTCAACCGGGTAAAGAAGAGAAGGTGCCTGTTGACAATCATCGCCAACAGAAGAGGGAAGATGTTAGGACACCTTATACGACACGACGAATTAATTAAGACCATCATATAAGCAAAAGTAGAGGGGAAGAGGAAAAGAGGAAGGCCGAGAAGGGCGTACATGGACCAAGTGAAAGAAAAAGTAGACGTCGTGTCGTATCAGGGTCTTAAGGAAAAGGCACTGGAAAGGACCACATGGAAATTGCTCCACAGACAAGAGCCCTGCTCTTAAATTTATGATGATGATGAGTACCGGTAGCTAGTAGCCTTTTAAGAGTTGAAAGAGTATGTAATATATATTTCCGAGTTCCCGGCTGATCATTAGGTGTAGTATTCATTATCCGATCAATTTCAAAGTAAATTAGCGTTGAGAAACGGTTTAATTGCGAACAATACTAATCGCAACAATTTCGTTTCGCACAATATACAAGCTCTAACACTATAATCACTTTATTCCCACCAGAGCGAAGAAAAAGAACAAAAGGACAGCGAAGACCCACAACCCCGCGCCCGCAGCTACGACCAGCACAAGCAGCATGACAGCGGTAAGTATGCGCGCCTCCTGCGACCTATTTTTCTAACTATATTACACTAATAATATCAGTTCTTTGCCATAGAAACACATACGATTTGACGGTATTAGTCTAATATTGTTCGAGAAATGGGTCTTTGATCGAGGTCCACTAACTGCTCGCGAGTGTGTGAACGCTACGTGACACGGAAACATATTGACAACGTGTGTCACGCCTGTTGTGAATGACAACATAACATGGATGATGTACGATAGCTGATCGATCATTTGGCTAATAAACTTGCCGAAATAGCTAAAGTATTTTCTTTTTACAATGTTACTAAAATTAGTGTAGTAAGCATTTGGTTTTCCATGTCAGTTTTAGTCATTTTAGAATACTAATAATTAGAAGACTGAGGGTCTACGATAATAATAGTGATCGAATTTAAAACACATGCTAAAATAACAAAAGTAAACAAAAAAGTTCACAGTCTTTTGTTTTTGTTGTTGTTTAATGAATAGATAGACAAATAAGAAAATAAGCATTACAATTAAAACATCGTTGTTTCGGGATAACCACATGAAATACAATACGCTGTTATTTAGCCAAAAGTTTAATGAAACTATTGAAAGTGCGACCGAATGTGTTCGGCGAGAAGTAGGCAGCTCGGATACCTCATAATTCGGTTACGCTGAAATTAATCTAGATGCGATTTTACTTTATAAACCGGTAGCCTGAACCGTTGAGACATTTTTGTCTTATTCGATAAATAATAACTGTGCCGTCACGTTCCTGAAGGAAATAAGTGTTAGTATGACAATGTATTATGTTAATTAAACATTACATGTACGGGAGTATGGGATTGTTATCGAGTGACGTAAGAAACTTTAAATTTTAATTCTCGTCATCTTTCATATTCTGATTAGTTGATTACTTTGCTAAATACAAAATAAGATCATGTTAATTTATATTCTTTATTCATTAGCTTCGCCGTAGGTGCGACTTCGCAACTTATGCCTGACTTTGCTTGTGAACTATGCAAATTGCAGTAAAATATGCGGTGTAGGTACTTCTTTCAAATTTCTTGGACTTTCGGGCGATTCTTTTTATTCTCTAGAACTTATTTTGTTATCGCTTGTATTTGTTTGTACATTTTCTAAATTAAATGGACGTCATGATTATTTCACACGGTTTAAAAATATTGCGATTATGGTATTAACTGTTTTAATGTTTTGAATGCAATGTTATTAAATTGATTACATAACCGCATGGAATCATCGCGATGTCCAAATAAACTATTGGCCGGTATTTAAATGCTTAAGAGAAAAATACGAGATATGATAACTAGTAATTCTAAAATCTGAATTGATGATTAAAATCTTTGTCAAGAGTTGACTGAATGTATCATGTTATTCGCTACTAAATAACCGTACAGCCTAAGCAAATGAAAGCCGTGCGCGTTCACGATAGTGACTGCAGTTTTTTCGCAAAACAGCAACAAAAAATGAAATCAAAAATTCAACCCGAAAATTATATCTACACCACTAATTGGAGTTCGAGGCCAAAGAATCTACGAAATATTGCCACAACAATGAAATGTTCATACAATAGTAAATCCTTATTTTCTAAAAACAGACGTTGAGATATCTTATTTATTGGTAATTTTAATAATTTAATTTATAAAAACAATATTATTTACTTATTTTCACGTGAATATAAGATATTTTAATAAAAACGAAATTATCCGCAATTATTAGTAACAAAGTTGGTGTTGCGCTGGTATCACCTCAGGTGTTAATAACATTTGGTACAGCAATTTAACTACACATAAATTAAAACCCTATTTCAGCATACGTTTAGAAAATTGCAGAATAATACATTGTATAGTGCTTTATGTTCACATTTCGTATTCGTAAAATACCTTTGACCTACAATAGTTATTTGTTATACAAGGGTGCAAAGTTGTATTTTACCCGCGAGTATGAAATTGAAACACGAGCAAGCGAAAGGATTCTATAGTTGAACCACGAGCGAAGCGAGTGGTTCTAAAATAGAATCCTGAGCAGCGAGTGTTTTAACATACGAGAAGTAAAATACATTTGCACCCCTGTGTAACACAAAACTTTTCCCCTCACTATAGCGAGGAAACTCAAAAAAGGTAATTATTTGTTCACATTACAATCATCATTATCATAGATCATCGTTAGTGATAATAATTTTCCAAATGCATCATGTATTTAATGCAAGATTTTGTCGCAGTAAACTTACCACGAAAAAGTAAACGCAGGCAACGCAGCACGATTTTAACACGTTCCTGTAGTTGCACACCAACGCCAATGCATTATTAAATCATTCTCATTCATTATTTTTACAAAATTATAACAGAACACCCTGAAAGTTGTTTAGTTTACTATTTTTATGCGTGTTCGAGTCGGTAAATAAAGATTATAACCTATAATATTCTTTGACAATGTTGACGTTGACATTTTCTGCGTTTTGTGATTGCATCTAGTCATCTTATCATCATTCACTAAAACAATTGTTACTTATGGAATTTTAGGATTTATATGTTAAAATCATCATATTATATAAAGGTTTGTATTTTACACTAAAGTCTCAAACAAATTATTTAATTATCATTAATATGGAACAATTTCCATGAGCATTTTACGTTTTGTTATTCCAAAACCAAGATCATTACTTTGCCACACAAGTGAATAATATGCGTTTTTACACGTTCGTATTAAAGGATAAACGAGCACTTTACGAGCTAGTGAGGGGAAAATTTCTTTGGCAGTGCTATAGTTCTCGATTTAAATTATCATAGAGATCTAACGTTTTGTTTGTGTTCACTGGTAATTTTAAGTTCTTTACAAGAAAATGTTGTCATATCAATGTTAGTTAAGAGAAAAGAAAAGTTTTTAGGTATTTACGTGTTTTTAAGAAAATCCTAGTTGTGACAACCATATTAAACAGAAAGGCGTAAAAACATTACAGAGGTATACAATTTTTTTATTGGGAATTATGTTAAATAAATAAATTAAAAAACAAAAAGGTTGTGGAAACCTGAAAACTTTATTTGACAATGACATAAGAGACTTTGACAAATTTGACAATAACGCATCTGTCGTAGTTTCGTTGGCCTCGAACTCCAATTACTGGTATACACAATTGCTGTCGCGTATGTGAATAGTAAATGTCGAAGTACATTGGTATTCAACTATTTTTATAAAAATTGGCCACTAGTGAATTGTACCTAGGCTAAGCTAATGTTTTACTGCAATATGTTATACGGTTGTCCGGTGTATCGGGCAGGCGCGGAGCCGGCGCCGCAGCTGTGGCAGAGCTTCGACCAAGGTGACCCGCCGAACGGACAAGCGCCGATACGAAAGCTACTGACTAATCCCCTTATTCATAAACTTCTCATAACTTGGCAAGCCGATAGTACTCATGAAATAAAAAAGACAATAAATCTTATTAACACATTCGCCGGCGGTACTAAGGCGATGGCCGTTCTGCAAAGTCTTTAAAGTTCAAATTTAATTGGCAATTACGGCTATAGCCGTAACTGCCGGCGAACGTGGTCTGAAGATCTGGAAGAATCAGGTTTTCGGGATTTTTTTGGCGAAAGGCTTGCTAAGTTAGGAGACGTTTATGAATAAGGGGTAAGGCTCATTTATGTTCCACAAAGTTCCATTTTAGAGTTAGTTTTCGTAGAAATGTCGCCACGGTTTAGGTTACTTAGCGTTATTGGAAAATTTGGAATTGATTAAGGAAGGAGGGAAAATAAATGAGCCTCTTCTCCTCTTTGCCTTTATCACTTTACTTTTAGTCTTGTGATATAGGCGAGGTGATGTTCAGAGTTTTCGTTTCGAAGTGACTCCCTTGACGAGTGGTGAGAAATGTTACCAGACTTATGATATTATCGATCTCTTGTAATACGCCTCGTGTTATTTGTCAAATGAAGAGTTATTTGTCAAATGAAGCCAAAATTACTTATAAGTATACAGTAACTACATCCCAGGACAATGAAAACGATATTCGTCATCACTACGATGATTGGCTTCTTTAAAAACGTTTTTAACATTTACCGCCGTCACCCGTCTGGTGACATTTTGCCATAGCCGAAACGACCAAAATTAAATACAAACATGATCGGTACACCAGACAAAGAGTAGTAACCTGCCTAAAAGTTTTCCCTCTGAGGTAAGCATGTTCGAACAAGCGATATGTTTTAATATGTGTTTCTAAATAGTGTAATTTCTAGCGTTTCGAGTGGTGAGCTCGTCTGGCCGGCGATATTGTGTGTTTGCGCGCCTTGCTCCTCGCGTGTGGGTTTGGTGTATGTGCTGCCCTGCATGGTGTTTCTTAACTCTTAATCTTAACTTAGTTAAGTTTTCTGCTGGGATACTATCACTACTAGAACTTGGCCTCTTGTTTTTGTCTCTACTCAACGTGTGTTTATGCGTATATAAAGAATATGTATTGTTTTTTTTTTCGTTATTTTGTAACGTGTTCGGGAACTATCATATATATGATGCAAACCTTTTAGGTGCTCTCTGTTTGCTAATCACTACCTACAACATTCGTTTTGAACCTGTCTGTCACGCTCACAAACCTTATCTAAGTATTGTATTGTGTTATCGTTATCAATGTTTTTTTATATGTAAACTTCAAATGATCTTTGTTACTTTCCAATAGTGATAGTATCCAGCTAAATAGTGTAAGATGTTAGTGACGTGTTTTAGTACCGTGAACGCAAATTTCGAGTCATGACCCTTCTCCCCCGATCATACACGTATGAGCGCGGGAGAGGCCGCGCGGCGGAGGCTTGCGTCCACGGAGGGCGGCCACCATCCCCAAACGACACCGGTTACGGGTCCTACTCTGACTGTCTCACGGGCACGCTTAAAGCACTATACTTTATTTACGCAATATTCTAATTTATTTTATTTCTATCACCCCCCTCCTAACTACATTCGCATCACGTAACCGCACGTAAACCCGACCCGCTAACAGTCCCCGTGCTAACGCTCACGTCGCCCTCCGGGTCGACTTCGGCGCCCGAGACGCCGGAGGTCGACTTGGACGGCGTCGAGTCCAGTACTAACGAGCTGCCGCTGTCCGCGATCACATTCGGTAGTAGAGTGGCGGGGCGCGTGTCGTCGTGGCCCCGCCTCGAGGAGTCATTGTGGCGCGGCGCAGGGCGGCGCCAGCGGCACAGCATCGCCGGGCAGATGAGCTACCTCAAGATGCTGGGGCTGGCGCGCGGCAAGGCGGCCGGCGCGGCGGGGCTCTTCAGCACGGCTGTCATCTCCGGCTCCAGCTCTGCGCCCAACCTGCGAGTCTGCATACCGGCCTCCTCCGCCTCTAACAGTAAGTGCTCAACCGTTCATCAAAATCCGTAGTCACTTATATCGTAACGTCCGGAGCGTTAAGAAATATCTAAACTCGCCTTTATTGCCATTACGATAGAGGCGTGTTCAGATATTTTTGAACGATATATCTGTTATTCACTGTACCTGAGCAATTCTCAAAAAGTTTGTATATTTCGATCACGTCTTCGATATCGAATGTCTCAAAATAATCAAACGAATATTCGAATAGGTACCTGAAACTTTCGAATATTTGCAAACCCTAACCAGATTATAGCAGTTCACTCATAGGGCATAATAATATAATCAAGGGAGGTAAGCACGGAATTACTAACGAGAGTGTTAGAAGGGGTTTTAAGGGCTCGAATTAGTAATCCGCTTACCGACCGTGATGCATACAATGTTTTTCATCACACTTGCCGACAAAAAATAAGTTTTAAGACAAAATATTATTTAATGACGTACTGACATTTCTATTATTCCCTAGGGAATTTCACTTTTCTATTACTCCCGCTATGCACGCAAGCAATGGCGCGCTTAGACAGCAAGTGTGATGAAAATGAAGTTTACTTCGTAAGACGCAAGACATTGTGATGTCGTCAGCTCTAAAATATGATAACTATTTAGATCTTCGTACAAGCAACCAAGTTGTTTCTGATGGTCGATGGAGATGTCTAACGCGAATAACTTGGTTGACTGTACCTCGGAGGTAATAGTACGTTATGAAACTTATTCGAATTATTAGACGTGTCTATTACCTATACATATAGGTAATGAATGATATTGAATAACTGACGCAAAAAGCCATTTGTATGACTTCGGCGGTTGAATCATTTGTGAGTTTGTGATAGTTACTTATAGCAGTTATACCTAACATTAAAATGATACGGAACAAAAGAATACTGATGTGGATTCCAAACAATGAAGTGTAGTCATAAATTAAAGTGTAATGACTTTAGTTAACTGTCTCAAAAAATCGTACCTATTGTATTAGGTACTAATTATAATAGTTACGCTGTAAATGTCCTAAAAAGAGATTTGTGATTTTAAAAACTTCGGTAGTCGGTAAGTCGGTTTTGAAGTATTTCTGTATCTATAAGGCACCCCAGTTTTATTTTATTTTGATTGGCGCTTATCAGTTTACTTTTGCTTAATATTAAACACATCTTGAGGAAGGTGCTATGAAACACAGCACCTAATCGCTTCCAATACCTGTCTTATTGTAAATAACTTTGTCAAACACATTACCTGATATTTGTACATACATCCAAGACATTTTCCTCAAGTCGACATCCTTAGTATCAAATCACAGTGACAGGTTTGTGTTACCTTATCTACACTAGCGTCTTCAACAGCAAAGATATAAATCGAGTTTACATAAAATAAGGCTAAATTATTGTATTATAATGATATAATGTTGTATACCTATTAAAAACTAACCTGCATATTTTTATTTTACGGATATATGTATGTTTTATAGTATATTTTTAATAACATCGGGGCGCGGAGCGTTATTTGAACAAAAAACTTTTGGTTATACTTAGGCCCAATTCTTTTTTTTATTACATCTCTAGCGTGATATTTCAGAGTACGTAACCAAGATGCCAATAGCGTAGCGTAGTTGTCTCTCTCTATTACACGTTATTATTACATTATTAGTGCAACAAAAACAGTTGCGTTTCGAGCTCTAGCAGTTGTCATCTTGGCTACGCAGCCAGGGTGCTTAGACAAGTTGCCAATCGCTAACGCTTAATCGTCAATTCGTAAACGAAAGGCAGCTAACTGTCTTTGTCGCACTAATATGAACGAGTGACAGAGAGGGAAAACTACGATACGCTACTAAACGTTAGCGATTAGCAACTTGGCTAAGCATACAGGAGACCTACTGTGAACTTTGAAATCGAGGATTTGTCTCTGTCATTCTACTGGCGCCTTCATTGAAGTGACAAATCCTCGTAATGAGGGTTTTCGATATTTTTCTGCTACGTAGGCGTGAGGTCCAAATTGCTGTCAGATTCATAGATGCTAACTGAATATAAAATAGCGAAATTCTATTGTATTTGAGAGTTTATCGATTTTGTAATAGACTAGAAAACGGTCGGCGAAATGAAGATTTAGCTTTAAAACAGGTAACTGGTACTAAAAGAAAATTAGTAGAACTTCGTTCATTTCGTGGGGATTGACTTAGAACTGATGTTTTTATTTATTTTAGAAAACAATATTCTTCAAGTAATGGTTTTAAGAATAAAGCAAATAAAAAAAAATCGCATACGTATTTATTTTGAATCTTCGTTGGACCTTACGCTAGTGCTACGGCCATGTCACTGCTCCATAGTACCAGAAAAATAATCAAAACCCCTCATTTACGAATTTCGAAGTTTGCGGTAGTAAGCCAGGATGCTTAGCCAAGATGCCAATTGCTAGCGCTTAGTAGCGTAACGTAGTTTTCCCTCTCTGTCACTCTTTAATATTAGTGCGACAAAGACAGTTAGCTGCGATTAACGATGAAGGGCTAGCGATTGGCAACTTGGCTAAGCACCCTGGTATTAAAACAAGCGTTGCATTCTAGCCGCCCTGGAAGGTTTCGGGGGCGTGCCGGCCATCCGGCCGCTAGAGACGCTTCACAACGCGCTGTCGCTGCGGCAGCTGGACGCGTTCCTCGAGCGCGTCACCGCGGCGCCCGTGCTGCTCGGCCCGCCCACCCCTCCCGCCAAGCCCGCCTCGCCCACCAACAGTGAGTGTTCGTGCCGTCCGGCCGCTAGAGACGCTCACAACGTGTCGCTGCGGCAGCTGGACGCGTTCCTCGAGCGCGTCACCGCGGCGCCCGTGCTGCTCGGCCCGCCCACCCCTCCCGCCAAGCCCGCCTCGCCCACCAACAGTGAGTGTTCGTGCCGTCCGGCCGCTAGAGACGCCGCACAACGTGTCGCTGCGGCAGCTGGACGCGTTCCTCGAGCGCGTCACCGCGGCGCCCGTGCTGCTCGGCCCGCCCACCCCTCCCGCCAAGCCCGCCTCGCCCACCAACAGTGAGTGTTCGTGCCGTCCGGCCGCTAGAGACGCTCACAACGTGTCGCTGCGGCAGCTGGACGCGTTCCTCGAGCGCGTCACCGCGGCGCCCGTGCTGCTCGGCCCGCCCACCCCTCCCGCCAAGCCCGCCTCGCCCACCAACAGTGAGTGTTCGTGCCGTCCGGCCGCTAGAGACGCTCACAACGTGTCGCTGCGGCAGCTGGACGCGTTCCTCGAGCGCGTCACCGCGGCGCCCGTGCTGCTCGGCCCGCCCACCCCTCCCGCCAAGCCCGCCTCGCCCACCAACAGTGAGTGTTCGTGCCGTCCGGCCGCTAGAGACGCCGCACAACGTGTCGCTGCGGCAGCTGGACGCGTTCCTCGAGCGCGTCACCGCGGCGCCCGTGCTGCTCGGCCCGCCCACCCCTCCCGCCAAGCCCGCCTCGCCCACCAACAGTGAGTGTTCGTGCCGTCCGGCCGCTAGAGACGCCGCACAACGTGTCGCTGCGGCAGCTGGACGCGTTCCTCGAGCGCGTCACCGCGGCGCCCGTGCTGCTCGGCCCGCCCACCCCTCCCGCCAAGCCCGCCTCGCCCACCAACAGTGAGTGTTCGTGCCGTCCGGCCGCTAGAGACGCCGCACAACGTGTCGCTGCGGCAGCTGGACGCGTTCCTCGAGCGCGTCACCGCGGCGCCCGTGCTGCTCGGCCCGCCCACCCCTCCCGCCAAGCCCGCCTCGCCCACCAACAGTGAGTGTTCGTGCCGTCCGGCCGCTAGAGACGCCGCACAACGTGTCGCTGCGGCAGCTGGACGCGTTCCTCGAGCGCGTCACCGCGGCGCCCGTGCTGCTCGGCCCGCCCACCCCTCCCGCCAAGCCCGCCTCGCCCACCAACAGTGAGTGTTCGTGCCGTCCGGCCGCTAGAGACGCCGCACAACGTGTCGCTGCGGCAGCTGGACGCGTTCCTCGAGCGCGTCACCGCGGCGCCCGTGCTGCTCGGCCCGCCCACCCCTCCCGCCAAGCCCGCCTCGCCCACCAACAGTGAGTGTTCGTGCCGTCCGGCCGCTAGAGACGCGGCACAACGTGTCGCTGCGGCAGCTGGACGCGTTCCTCGAGCGCGTCACCGCGGCGCCCGTGCTGCTCGGCCCGCCCACCCCTCCCGCCAAGCCCGCCTCGCCCACCAACAGTGAGTGTTCGTGCCGTCCGGCCGCTAGAGACGCTGCACAACGTGTCGCTGCGGCAGCTGGACGCGTTCCTCGAGCGCGTCACCGCGGCGCCCGTGCTGCTCGGCCCGCCCACCCCTCCCGCCAAGCCCGCCTCGCCCACCAACAGTGAGTGTTCGTGCCGTCCGGCCGCTAGAGACGCGGCACAACGTGTCGCTGCGGCAGCTGGACGCGTTCCTCGAGCGCGTCACCGCGGCGCCCGTGCTGCTCGGCCCGCCCACCCCTCCCGCCAAGCCCGCCTCGCCCACCAACAGTGAGTGTTCGTGCCGTCCGGCCGCTAGAGACGCTGCACAACGTGTCGCTGCGGCAGCTGGACGCGTTCCTCGAGCGCGTCACCGCGGCGCCCGTGCTGCTCGGCCCGCCCACCCCTCCCGCCAAGCCCGCCTCGCCCACCAACAGTGAGTGTTCGTGCCGTCCGGCCGCTAGAGACGCGGCACAACGTGTCGCTGCGGCAGCTGGACGCGTTCCTCGAGCGCGTCGCCGCGGCGCCCGTGCTGCTCGGCCCGCCCACCCCTCCCGCCAAGCCCGCCTCGCCCACCAACAGTGAGTGTTCGTGCCGTCCGGCCGCTAGAGACGCTGCACAACGCGCTGTCGCTGCGGCAGCTGTATGCTTAGCACATGATTGGCGCGACAGTATCTCGCCGCGAGATAGTCTATCCGTCCCTCTTTTGTTAATATAGCTAGTGAAGGACGGGAGATCTATCTCGCGGCGACATACTGTCGCACCAATCATGTGCTAAGCCTGCTGGACGCGTTCCTCGAGCGTCGCCCGATCGTTCCTATTACTCCCGCGATGCATGTAAGTAATGGCGCACCGCACTTAGAAAGCAAGTGTTATGAAAATGATTTTACACAACATTTGTATGTCATAGTCAGACATTGAAATCACGGTGGCAATACCGTCAATTAATTAGGAAATTCCCTCCGGCATTAAATTCATCGATAAGTGAAAACTCATTTCGAAATGTTAGTTGATACTTTCAGCGGATAAATAGAAAATAACTAAAATATGCTGATTACTACCCAGCAATTTTATGTACACCTGACAAAGGACGCGTGTTTATATCTGCAGAATTGCAAATTTTAATTTAATCTTAATTTATTATATTTTTTTGTTGTAATTTGTAATATTCATACCAGTGTGTAATATATAGCCATACGATAAATAAATAAATAAATTTTATGTATATATTTTTTTCCAACTATGTTTTCATATTTAAAGCCTATTTTAGATAAAATCTAGTAGTCAACATTACTTCTGTCTGACATAAGAAAGATTAACTTATCGTCAAAACAATATCTAATGGAAGTCCCTAACAAAACTTTCGTGCCACCGTGACTTCTGTCATAGTCGAAGGACAAACACACAGTTTCCTTACACCACAATAATTGGGATGATGACTGTAGCTAAAATAAATTATTTAACATTATGCACGACATTTTCTATCGCATGTACTACGGGGAGTGTTCCGAGGAGTTGTTCGGATTAATACCTGCCGCTTCTTTCCGCCACCGCCCTACGCGACAATGTTTTCATTCTCACCATTTAGATGGTTGGCGGTCCTCAACTGTGCGCTTTTCTCGTAACTTCCTGCCTCGCACAGCTAAACTTTGGAACGAATTGTCACAAGCGGTGTTTCCGGACCGATACGACCTTCAAACCTTCAAGAAAAGAGCGTACTCCCACCTTAAAGGCCGGCAACGCATTTGCGACGCCTCTGGTGTTGCGGATGTCCATGGGCGACGTTAATCGCTTTCCATCAGGCGATT